>JABUQX010110732.1:25000-51029 GCA_015478945.1 Trachelipus rathkii | reverse complement strand
ACACATGTTTCAAAGTTATCGCAATTGGCAATTCCTCAATTTATTTTGGAATTCCGCAATTGCGGAATACAACTTAAATTGCGGAACGGCGACCTCTTATATATATATATAGATATATATATATATATATATATATTATATATATATATATATATATATAATATATATATATATATATATATAATATATATATATATATATATATATATATTAAATATAAAATATTTTATTATATATAGGTCAGCCTCCAGATTAGCTGTCCCCTGTATGTAAAAAAACTATGATAGCTACGTAAAAACTGAATACATTTTGAATCAGCGCACATTGTAATGGAAGGGAAAATGAAAGAAGAAATAAAAATAAATGTGAGATAAAAAAAAAGTAATAATAATAAAAATAGGTTTCATGTACGATAGTAATTCTCTTGTTCCCCCAAATTTTCGCGTTCCAAAGTCATTGAGTCCCCAATATTTTTCTTTTCAAATGTTAAATATTAAACCATTATGTTTAACGGGTGACCACACACTCATGGATAGATAGATTGTTCTAGAGAAAATTAAATTTTTTTGATTGACCTGACCTGACCTGACCTGACCTAACCTAAAAAAAATATATGCAATTTTTAATTTTTCAATTTTAATTTAACTAATTTTTATTTTTTAATTTTAATTTTTGCCATTATTTAGTTTCCCCTAAAGTAGTATTAAAAAATATTTATAAGGAAAAATCATTTATTTTTTATGGGTTATCATTTAATGTAAGTTTTTGGAACGACGATTAATGATTTTTTGGAGTTATTTATTAAAAATTAATAATTATAATTTTTTTTTTTTAGGTTCTTGCAAACACATTGTACGCTGAATTCAAAAATATATTAAGTTTTTATGTAGATATAGTGTTTTTTTTTTAGATACAGGGGGCACCTTATCTGGGGACTGGCCATATATATATATATATATATATAATATATATATATATATATATACTATAATATATATATATAATATATATATATATATAATATATATATATATATATATTATATATATATATATATATATATTATAGTATTATATATATATATATATATATATAATAATATATATATCGTCCGGTATAAGCGTCGGGCGGGTTGACGTTGGCCACTTTAGGTTTAACTTCGTCTCCCCACTTTCCCCTAATACCAACTTTTTTGGATTTTTTTTTTCTGAAAAGAAGTCCCGATATAGTAGGTATTAAGCACACAAAAAAATAAAAATGTAAATATCTAATTAATCATTAGTTTTATTAAAGTGTAAATAAAGCTCATTTAGGACTCAGTATGATGGGGTGGAATCGGACCACCATTGTGGGGGGAATTGGGCCATCTTTTTAAAAATCCTCTTTTATGATATAAATTCAATTTTATATTTTAATTTTTCTTAATATAGAAATTGTTTATTATATTTAAAATTAGAATAAAGGTAATTAAATTTCAATAATTTGATAAATAAAATAAGAATAAAAATGTGGGTGGCCCAATTCACCCCATTCGTGAGCAAATTTGACACTTTTTTGAATTCATTATTTTTCATATTAAATACTTCATTTTTTATTTTTATTTTTAACCTAAATTAAGTAAACTGTTTTATAAATTTTTAAATTAGCTATATGTAATAAAATGTCAATAATAATAGGCTACATAAAATAAGAAATAAACAATGGTGGCCCAATTCACCCAATTCATCAATTTATATGGGGGGGGGGGGGGGATTAAACGGGGCCAACTTTGCCCCAGACAGTTAACCCCCAAGCACCATTTTGGAACAAAATTTAGTTTGCCAGTTTAAAGCTAACAATACTCAACTGGATACACTGAAAAAAATATATAATTTAAAATCTGTCCATAACTTTTCATTTTGAAAACAAAAGTTAAAAAAAACTCGGCATTTTTTCAAATGTGAAATTCTATTTAAGAACATTTTATACACTAATTTATTTATATTTTTAAAAAAATATTTAAAAAAACTCCTAGAATTAAAGGATAATCTAATAAAACTTGGAGTATTTACCCACGATGAGAAAAAAATTATTTTTTTTATTTAGTCAACCCGCCAGACGCTATATTTAACAGACTGCCGGATATCCGGTATCCGGGCAAATGACTCTTGATATCCGGTTAATTTCCAGCCGGATATCCGGTATCCGGCTATCCGGCTTATTCACTATCCGGCCCATCCCTAATATATATATATATATATATATATATATATATATATATATATATATATATTATATATATATTATATATTATATATATATATATATATATATATATATATATATATTATATATATATATATATATATATATATATATATATATTTATATATATATATTATATATAAAATATATATATATATATTATAGTATATATATATATTATATATATATATATATAATATATATATATATATTATATATATATATATATATATAATATTATATATATAATTATATATATTATATATATATATATATATATATATATATATATATATATATATATCACCACCATCACCCACCTTCTTTCCCCAGACTGAGGGTAAGGTGCATTACTTGCACTGGAAACAGAAAAGTAGTTGAAGAATATTGACGCAAGTGGAAAGAAAGCCCAGCCTTCTTCCTCGCTTTAAGAGAGAACTCGTCGCAGTCAGAAATATCCACCCAACGGCTTCACTGGACTGCGACGGATCCTCACTATAGCATCCCGTCAATGTAGGGTTCATTACTTGGTCCATATATATTATATATATATATATATATATATATTAGTATATATATTATATATAAATATAATATATATATATATATATATATATATATATATATATATATATATATATATATATAGTTTGAAAGTAAACGTAGACAAGAGTAAGGTTATGGTTGTGAGTGAAGAAAGTCCTTGGTGTGAAGTTATGTTAGATGGTGAGCAGCTGGAAAAAGTGTCCGAGTTTAAATATTTGGGATATATGTTGGATGAAAAGGGAACGGATGATGCAGAATGTAGTAGGAAAGTTGTGAATGACAGGCTGGTGCAATTAAATCGTTGGTGGATGTAAATGGACTAAGTCTTGAATGCGCAAGGTTCTCATATGAGGGTATGTTGTTACCTGTGTTAATGTATAGTAGTGAGACTATGGTCTGGAATAAGAGGTATAGATCTAAAGTACAATGTGTTTAGATGGACAATCTTTGGGGTGTGTTAGCTGTGAGTCATAAAATTAGGAATGAACATATTAGATAGTTTTGTGGTGTGAAGAAAGGGAAAAATGAAAGTACGTTGAGATGGTTTGGTCATTTGGAAAGGATGGATGATAGTCAGTTGGTTAAGCGGATGTATGGTGGTGTAGTGGTGAGCTGCAAAGAAAAAGTGGATTGCGTCAGAAAAGGAATGCCTGAAGGAGAGAGAAATGTGTTTGGCAGAGGCGAGAAGAAAGGTAAATAATAAGAGTGAATGGCGGGGTTTTGTTAGGGGTATGGTTGTGGCCCACCTGGGCCAAGGTATGAACCCAACATTGACAACATGCCATAGTTAGGGTCCGTCGCGGTCTCGTGAAGCTCTAGGGTGGATTTTCTGACTGCGACGAAGTTCTCACTAAAAGGTATAAAAGGGGCGGTAAGGCTGTGCTTTCGACTTGGGCCATATTCTTCTACTACTTTTCTGTTTCCGGTGCATGTTACGCACCTTACCCCCAGTCTTGGGGAAAGAAGGGTGATGATGACAATATATTAATAATTATATATATATAAATTATATATATAAATATTATATAAGAATATAATATATATATAGTATATATATATATATATATATATATATATATATATATATATATATATATTATATATATAAGTATATGGTATATAATGTACCTTTCTCTTCTCGCCTCTTTTACAATTACAAACAATTATTATTATATAATTTTACAATTATTTTCTTATTTTACCAGTACACATTGTGTTGCAATTCGACTTTCTTACAATTAAAGTGTTAAACTGCTGTGAAAGGTTATTTGATTCTTTTTAGTTTTGATGATAAAAAATTTAAAATAACTGCAGTAGCTACCGAGACGTTTAATGAATGTATATCCTCAACACAGTTTGAAGCAGGTGGAATGGTTATTACAGCGTCGCAATGTCTTTCTACAACAGGAGAAACCCCTCGTCCTTCATTCCCTAGAAAAAAAAGAATTCAATATAGATTAAAGAAATATGGTTGACGTAGTGAATATCTATGCTACAAAAGAAAAGTTAATAATTTGAAATATTTCCTATAATTCATTTTCATTTTACCTTCTAAATAATTCTTTAATTCAGCAAATAAAATAAACATAACAACCATTATGTGAAAATCTATTATTATGTTTAATATGCAGTTAATTTCTCAAAATAAATTAAGTATCTTCTAATTATCTAATAAATTGTTTTTTCTTAAAAAAAAGAAAAAAAAAACTTTCAGATGCCATTCCGTTTTAGTCCCTAATTATAAGGAATAGCAAACTTTTTTCATAAATTTAAAACAAACATTTTATTTCAAATAGGCAGCATAGAGAATAGAAAAAAACGGAATGGAAAGGCAAGGGGAAAGCTAGAGGAACCATACTAGATAAGCATAGTTTTAAATGGGAAATGTAGCATAATCATATTAAGATATGTATTCAGCGTTTATTGTATTTCTTTCTTTATCCTCCCTTCACTTCCAACAGATGTGAGGTAGGGTGCGTAACATGCACGGAAACAAGTTAGTAGAAAACTGTGACGTAAGCAGAAATGAAAGCCCCTACCATCCCCTCAATAACCTCGTGAGAGCCCGTAGCAGGAAAAAAAAATCCACCCTAGGGCTTCACAAGACCTAGACGGAACCTCATTGTGGTATCTATCATACCCCCTCACAAAACCTCGCCATTCACTACTACCATCATGCACCGTTTTCTCGAAACTGCAACACTCACAGTCATTTCCTGACTTGATCCACTTTTTCTTCTGTCTCCCAGCTGGTCAATTCATAGCACACTCACCACTATAAATCCGCTTAACCAACCGACTATCATCCATCCTTTACATATGGCCAAACAATCTTAATACAATTTCATTTATTCTCTCATTTACGCCTTTCTTCACACCAAACAACTTAACACGTTCATTCTTTTTATCAATTCTTCTCGCACCTAAGATTGTCCATCTGAGCAGATTGTACCTTTGATCTAAACCTCTTATACCATACCATAGTTTCACTATTAAACATTAACACAGGTAACAACATACCCTTAAACAAAACCCTAGCGCACTCAAGACTTAGTCCTTTTGTATCCATCAGCTACCTTTCTACCATTCACAACTTTCCTACCATACTCTGCTTCAACCGTTCCCTAGTAATTCAACATATATCCTAAATATTTAAACTCAAGACACTTGTTCCAATTGCTCACAATCCAACATGACTTCACACAGGGGACTCTACCCCAACTCACTATCATAACCTTACTCTTATCTACATTTATTTTCAAACCCCTCCTTTTACACACCCGGCCAAACCCCTCTACCAATCTTCTCAAATTCTTTTCACATTCGCCACACAAAACCAAATCCTCCACTCTCTTCCATCATTCTAACACCATCCCCTGTCACCCCTACCTCAAATTCTTTCACAACCCCATTCATATACAAATTAAATAACCAAGGAGACATGACACATCCCCGTCTTACTCCGCTATTAATTAATATTAAACCAATCACTTTCAACTTCATTTATTCTTACACACCCTTCACCATCGTCATACATACTTTTAATTCCATTCAGAAGCCTACCACAAACACCATAATATCATTAACACCTGCCACAGAGCTTCCCAATTAATCAGGACTGTCACAAGCCCGTTGCAAGTCCATAAAACCTAAATACAATTTATTCTTCTTCTCTCTCATTTTCTCAATAATTGTTTTAAAATACATACGGTATATATATATTTTTATATAATACTATATATTTATATATATATTATATATATATATATTATATATATATATATATATATAATATATATATATATATATATATATATATATATATATATTATATATATTAATTATATAATATAATAATATATATATTATATATTTACCATTCCCTTTTTAGATCACCTATCCAACCATTAGGTAATCCAACACAATCAATATGAAGCTTCTACTTACCCTATCCAGAACATCTTTCAGATTATCCAAGAAAATCACACACTCCTCAACATCACCATCAGATGGACCATATGTCACAACTATACATACCTTGGACCTTTTCCAACTTAAACTTAACCATTACAATTCTAGTGATCACACAAACAAAATTTACAATAGCTCTGTGTCACAGGTCATTCATCACAATCGCAACTCCTTCTCTCCCACTCTAGCACAGACACATTTCACACCACACCACTCGTCTTCAGCTCTTCCTTTCATCTTTGTTTCCGTCACAGCGATCAAATGAAATTTACCCTTTCTAGATACATCCATCATCTCTCTCCTCAACATTTATTCTTCTGACATTTCATGTACCCATACGGTTCATACATTTTCGTCAAAAGATAGAAGGTTGCTTAAGGCGATCACGACCTTTTTCGAGGCATGCATTAGCAGTCCTGGAGAGACATAAGTGGTAGTGGGTAGCCCCAACCCAACTACCACTATCCCTTTGCTCGCCTTCAATATAAGGTATTGTATGAAAGAAAAAAAAGAAGGTGTGGTATACTCGAATCGGCGGAAAAGAGAAAAGTGAACACAATGGGCACCTAATTTTATTGTCACGTCTGTGGTGCAGGACCACACAAAAGACAACCAGCAAGCGGCCTACAATGAGCTTGAATAATCAACTCATGGGTGGGTCCTGGCTATAACATATTTGTTTTAATAGCCCAACCAGCTATGGAGGGGTGAAATGAATATCTGTCGAGGATATGACAAAATAAATAAAAAATGGCATGTAAATCAAAAAGCATGCAACCTACAATATCAATAAAATAGTCCTCTCAATATTACATAAACTAAAATCATATGGCCCCTCCTAAAGAATATTTTAATTCTTGAAGTATAGATGAAAAAGATATTACTGTGTTAAGTGGGAGGGATTCAGGGTATTTTATGTAGTGTTGCCCGAAGAAATAAAATCCTTATATAGAAGTGATTTAGTGGACCAAAAAAGAAGGAAAATGACGACGGTTTGAAAGGAATGAAGACAGAAGTTATGGCAATGCAAAAATTGCAGCCATGGTAGTAGAGGGTACACAATGACATATAAATTGGCTGTGAGTAGATATTTCGATTTTGGCAATACGGAGGCGTCAAAGTATTACTTAAGTGCAAGAGCTTACAGCTCAGTGAGAGGTGAAGACCACTCACAACATATTCCGGACTCAAAATTTTATTCTGTATTTGCACCTCGACTGAACAACTCAACCAACAAAACATTTGCCAATAAAACGGAAGACCTTCTAGGAGAGAGCAAGAATAATAAATCAGAGTCCCAGCCCCGGAGTCAAAAACCTTTTTCAGAATGGCATCAGGATTGTACCTAGAACAGCTCCGGAAAAGAAGAGGTGGCCATTTTGGCCCTCTGTCAGCGATTTCATTGCCAGCTTAACCCCTATGTGAGCGAGGGGGGGATCCAACATAGTATGACTTGTTCTTACAAAAAGTGGCCAGCAGCCAAAGAGGAGATGAGTGTGTCCTACAAGTGGGATAAACCCATCTTGTGCTTTTTAGAAATAGAGGGCTTCCGAGGAATTCAATGTGGGTCGCTGAACGAATCGTGAATAAATAGTTATAATAGTGCTACTGGATTAATTGAATAGCGGGGAGATTTGAGAAAGGGCAATCATTATATCCCATATACTAGCTGTAGAAAAAATTTGAAGCATGGGGGGTGGGGGAAAGTAGGTTGAGTTCATGAAAGATCATAAGCAAGCACGACCACACGTCCCCGTATTCAGAAGCCCAATCAGGTTATCACCAAGCCCAGAAATCCACTGTGAATTTCTACGGAATAACAAGCGACATATTATGACCTTTATACCAAAGCTCAAAGCGATGGTTTGCTAAGATTGGAGAGAGGTCAGGGCAGGCAATGTGGGATCAAGAGAATAGCCAAGCGCGATATATCCATTCTATCATGTAGAGAAACAGAGAGCTAGCACCTTTATCAGCAAAAAGGAATGTTGAGGAAGTTAAGATGTTGTAAATGTGTTGTGCAAATGACCAATTTGAAGGAGGATTCTGAAGGTATCTCTTGCAGATATCGGTTTTTATATCACTATGGCCCCATTGGTGAGTTGTTTATGAATAGCCAAAGATAACTTGTGCAGCATGATGTATTCCCTTCGAAGAGAATGGCATCACATTTGTAGTGGGAGATTCAACTCAAGGCTTAACCTGGGGGACGATCAAAGGCTCAGTGAGATACGGATTGCCTCATTAGAGGGATCTAACCAGCGTGTAGCAGTCGTGTGAGACCTGGTCATTCTGGATAACACAATGCAGCATAAAACCATTGGTGTAACAATTAGGCAGTCATGTCAGTTGTGAATACCCGTACAAAGGAACTTGCCGATTAGCACTAAATAATTTTGAGAGCGACATGCAAAAAATAGAATACGGAATCACACGATGACACAAGGGCTTAAATTTTCAAGAAGATTAATGTGTTTTCCCGTATTGCCTAGGTGCGTCATCTAGAACTGAGTCTAGGATAATATTGGAACTATGCGAAGTTATACACCGAAATGTATGAATGCATTATAAGGTTAAGTTCAGCGCGGTGGAAGGCCGCAAGTGCTTGACTTACCCTTTTAACATTATAATTAGCTACTACTATGAGGTATTATCGCCGGTGAGAAATGAAGGACATTGCCATCTACACCCATTGTGAGAATGATTGAAACTCCTGAATATGCTTAGTTAAGTATGGGCCTCTCTAATCAAGAAAATGAGGCAGCGCTAGCACGGACAGGTTGTTAATATAAAGTGACCAGGTCATCAACATAGAGCCATAAAAATATGGAACTAGTGTAACGAGTAGAACAATTGTATTCACCCCCCTCTTACCCTCTTAAATAATTTATAGTTGTAACATAAACTATAAACATTTTATCTCTTATATTGCCCAACTAATTACATTATCTCGTATCTTACAGAAGTAGACTAATATTTTTTGAATATACATTTGATTTTGTAATTTTTGAAAAAACACTATAAGTTTTCAAATTATCTTTTTGTTTCTTCACCTTTTTGTGTGAAAATTTTATATAATATATAGAGAGCACTATGTACACAGACTCGGTAATTGGCCATTTTTTGTTCGATCAGTATGTTAATACTGTGCCATTTTATAAGCTTAAACTGGCCCGCCTACTTCTTACTTTGGGTCACCAACAATTATAGTGAGGAACTTTGGTAGATTCCACCAGTAATCCACTCATGTAACACAACAAACAATGTATTTTCATTTTTTATTATTGGATTTTATAATAATTTGACGCTTGAACACAAGAAATGATACTTCATTTTTTTCTAGCATCGATACTTTGAGAGTTATTGCTGTAGGTACTTATTCTAATTTTTTATTTGAAGGTTTAAATTTATGAACCTTCCATAAATGCTAAATTTGTTCACAGCAACTTCTCAAACCTCCAAAGCGAATCACCATCTCGCCTCCATTTTCTATCATTTCATCACCAAAATTTTCATCTATACCTGCAGAAGTGTACCATACACTTCAAACTTTCGTTAGCTGCATCCCATTCACCATCCTCCTTACTATTAGTAAAACCATACATCTCCAGACCACCCCTACCTACATGCTTCTCCCCGTCACCATCTAAACCCTCCCAACCCCCATGCTATCTCCCCTCCCTTTCAAACTGCAATGTTATGGCAGATTTTCTTAATGTTCCCTTAACACTCCCCTCACATCCGTTTCAAAGGCACCATCCCTATTCATTATTCTAAGCAGATTTCCCTTAAATTCTCATCTTAACCTTTGTGCCTTCCTTCCCAGAAGAGCTTCCTATTCCCTTGTAAGTCCCCATTCATCCTCCTTTTCGCAATTACTGCTGTCATATTAACCCCTTTTTTCTCCGGATAAATATGATCATTGTGCACTCAATTAAGAGATATTCAACACGTTAATATATATATACCATAGTATAGCGAATACAGGTATATATATATATAATATATTATTATAATACTATATGAGCTATACGCTGACATATTATTGACCTTATATTGAGGTATATATATAACTATAGTATTATATATATATATATATAATAGTGAGTATATATATAAATAAACTACTACATTACTTAGTTACTGATAATACGTATAAAATATAAGGTAATATATATATATAGCTATACTATATACTATAATATATATATATATATATACTAATATATATAATATACGTATATATTAACCTAAAGGTAAAATAATATATATATATTTAATTAAGCCAGCGTATATTAGTCACTATAGTAAATAAATTCTAAAAAATTCCGCTCGGATGCGGATTACACCTAATAAAATATATAGGTTATATATATATATTATATATATATATATTACCAACTATCAATAGCATCTTTTCTGCTCCCTTAAACTTCTCAAGTGGTAATGCTTCACTGGAATGAGTTGATGAGACGATCTGCCATCCATAGTTGCGAATATTTTGCAAAAATTCATCAGTATTTAGAATCTGATGTACTGGTAATATTTCGGCCACACCAGAGCTTGCTTTACTTACTATACTTGTAATTGGACAACTAGAAAAAAAAAGAAAATAAAAGAAAAGTGTTTTACAAATTTCAATAAAAACATAAGTAAAGGTTTTCACATAGTTGAAAGTTTATTTTAAGGTAGGTAGAGTAGCCATTGTTGTCATAATTCCTTTACATTTATAACTTTACAAACTTATCCAAGCCAATTTTGAATGTTGAAGGTACTCATACCATGTCCTGCATTCATTCCACAGTAATTAAAACATTTTTAGGATACCCATTTCTAATCTGTCAATTGAGTATATTTGTTGTACACCTTAAAAACTTTTTTATAATAAATTCTAATAAGCCTGGTAACTAAACTAAACCATTAAGTAAACAATGAAGATATATATTTTATACATATTTCTAGCATTTATGATATAGCAATGTATTATTTACATATTTCTAGTATTAACAATACGTTTACTTTATATGCAAATTCAAATTAATTATCTGACTAAATAAGAAAGAAAAATAAGCTTCTAATTTGAAATACTTTCTAGGCCTATATAAATTTCTTTTAAAAGAAAAAACATTTAGTTATTTAGTATTGCTCCCTCAGTGATAAAGAACTTAGGAGCCACATCATTAATATATCAATTTTAATAACTAAAAAGTTAGCAATTTTCTAAAAATGAATGTTAATAAAGGAATTTGTTTCAAAAACTCCAATATTGCTTCTAGGCTAGGCCCTCTTAAGTTTTAATGGCAGTTTGGTCAGATACCAGACTAGAAAAATCATGTAAATCACTTGATAACATACGTACATAACTTGATAATGATAAACAATACTTGCCCCTTGGTCAAGCCATATTAATTATGAATATTCTATTACATTAATTCGCACTTTGCACGCTCACACACACACACACACATATATATATATATAATATATATAATATATAATCAAAATACCAGGTAGTGAGTGAGTGTGATGAGATAACAGTGCCACTAAAGAGGTGTAGTCTATCATATTATCTATATATATATATATTATGACTATATACTACTTACTTACTAATCAATTATTGTCTTTTATAAACTTATGAGACATTTATAAGTTTACTGACTGGTAACTATTTAGCATTACATATAACGTATCGAGTTGAAAAAGATAAAATATAATATGTATACGAATGATTAATTGTAGTAATAAATAATAATATATACTAACTATATATATATATATATATAACTATAGTAAAATATATTAAGTATATATATATTAAATATAATAATAATAATAATATACCGTATATTAATATATATATACGGTGTATATATTATATAATATATATATAATATATACTTATATATATATATATACTACCTCTATTAAAATATATTTATTATATGTTATATATAAAAACTGTATCAATACATATTTATATAATGTATATATATATTATATAATATATATATATATCTATAATACAAAACTCATTTCAACATGCCTAATATAGCCTTGAAAAACAATGACCCCATCACCAAATTCTTACAAGATAACAATACTACTTTGCTCTCAGTTAGAATTTCAATACTATGCCTCAAAAACTGTCTAATACCACTGATGCTGATGCTGACACCCATAGCTAGTTTGATGCAATTCACTAATATATATTATATATATAATATTACAGTTGTAGTATAAGTATAGATATATATACTATACTATATAAAAATATAATATATATAAATCAACCTATACTCACTTACGTCTATATATATCTAAAGCGCTACGTATATACCTAATTTATATAAGGAGGGGTATAAAAGCTATATATATTATACAGTATATTAATATATATATATATATATATATATATATATACATATACACCCCATTTAAGCCCTTTTAAGGTGAAATAAGCTAAATAAGCATTTACTATCTACCTATATTACTTACCTGTCCGTAGCACTAGTCAATACTTTATCGGCCCCAAAATAATAAGCAGTTCTTAAAATAGCTCCAAAGTTCATAGGATCATTAATTTGATCTAAATATAGCCACAATTGGCATTTGTTTGAGCAATCCTCAAATATACTTAATTTCTCTTTTTCTGAATAATTTTCATAAATTATAAATGGTAATTTGCTTGCTTCCATACAAACTCCTTGATGCAACTTTTCTGGTCCAAGAAGTCGTATAAATCTATTTTTATTAATATAATTAGTTGGAATTAAAAATTTCTTACATAATTCATTAATCTCTTGTAATTTATTATTATTCTTTAAGCTTGACTCCTTGATATACGCATTATAAAATGAACGACGATTAGATTTCAGTGCCAAAAGTACTGGATGAATTCCGTACAATAATTCTGTTGATTTATTATCAACTTTAAAACTATTTTTTTTTTTAGTGTTACTAAATGTAAGTAAATCTGAGGAAATAAAATCATCATTTAATTAATTTATATTTTTATTATATATGCTTTGTTTTTTAGTTGAATTGATAAAGTTGTATAATAATATATAGTACTAGGCCAAGTTAACAGATGTTATAATGTAATATAAGTATATATATTATATATATATGATAGTGGGTATTATTTTGTATTTCTATCTTGCATATTTAATTTACTTCTTATTATTTATTTTTTTATATTGATCTTTAAAATTCTCATGACGTTCATATAGACCGTGTTGCCTTAGATTAGGTGAGTAATAAGTATATAATATATATAATCGTAATTATTTCTGATGGTGTGAAAATTGTTCAGACTGGCGAAGATTTATACCAAATAAATGTTTCATATCATTCTAGCTCTATGCCTCCTGATATATATATATAATATATATAGTATCTATATATTCCTTATTGTGAGAAGGTAAAGAAAATGTAGATAATTGATTTTTAAATTTTTAATTCTAGGAATTGTATTAAAAAGATATATATTATGGTTTAGAGTATATTTGTGAATTGCAGGGATAGCTTAAATGTAGATAGAAAATAATCTCTATATAGTATTATGAGTATATATGTATGTGAGGAAGTATAACTTTTGGATGAACTTTGCTATTATTAATGATATATATATTATATTATTTAATAGTAATGAGGAAGTGTAATTTTTTGCGCATATGAATGAATACATTCACACTAAGTAATATTAATTTAAAGGATAAAAATAGTCAAAAGAAAATCTTGAGAATTTTCATGAAATCATTTTGAGAAGCAGTAAATAAAGAAAACTCGGACGAAGCCCATTACTCAACTCTTTGAAAAAAATACACTAAAAGTAATCTAAAGGTTCTGTGTATATATTTTGAGACCCCTCAAATTGAGATTGATACATTCCAATATTTTCACCTCACATTCTTCAGGTTGATCTACTACTAGTTCATTTTTATTTTAATGGCAGCTTTTTCTCGTCTTTCACTTATCAATCCATTTATTATCTCTTGTATATTGTCAAAGCAAATTTTTGACATAATTTTTCATGTCTTGTGATCAGTTGAACTTGGGGGGAGGAGTTTAAAAAACAGCCTGGTTTCCGCAAATCAAGATATATATAGTTATTCACTATATATTATTATATATATTATAATCTATATTCCTACTTCCTATATATATATACTATATTATATATCTTTGCCCCGTCTCTCTCTTGTATATTACCTATACTACCTTCTATATATTAATATATATATAGTATATTATATATAATAATATATTAATATATATAATTTATATAATATTAATATATAGTTAATATATATTATATATATATAATATCTTAGTATATATATATTTGATTATATATATAATTTATATATATTTAAAAATAATTAATTATACTATTTTAAAATATATAATAAATAATATTTATATATATAGTATAATAATATTTATAATATTAATAATCTATATTTAATATATAATATTATTATATTTATATATATATATAATAGTATTATATAGACCTTAGGTTCCTTTACAATATTTAAATAAACTAAATTTGAAAAGGTACTTTCAGCAATAATTAAAAAAAAAATTTGGACCTGATAGACTTGTTCCATTACATGATATAGAACAATATATAAATAAAATTTCAAAAACATATACAAGGGATAATAATAACTTAACCCGTGCGCCATCAAGGTTAAGGTTAAAGTTTGAAAAACATGATTTAAATATTTATTCAAAACTTTATTGCGTATTTAAACTTTTAAACATCATTATATAAATATTGACAATGACAAATGTGATTGAGGCAGTATTTACATAATAATTTGAAATTGTTAGAGACTGAAGAGAAATCCTCTCTTGTGCATCTTATTTCGATACAACATTTGCTCATAAAATCTGAGAATAAGAACAAAACCAATCATTTTTTTCCTTTTACATAGTATAATAACCGGGAATGGGCCCTGGGACATGTACAACGACAGAGTGAGGAATCTGCCTTAAGAGAGACAAACAATACTAATTTATTTTCATCACGTAATTTAAGTTCAAAATTAACCGAAAGGATTATATTTGAAAGACGTTTGATTTAACTGTATAAAAACATATAAAATACTAATGAAAATATATAGTATGTTTATTCCTGCATTTTACACAATGACTACAATTAAATTTTATTAATTATTTATGATTTTTCTACTTGTAAAACATTTTGTTTTTTGTTTCTTCGTTAGTTTTGAGAGTATAAATGTTTGTCGTTAAATTTACTTACCATTAATTTTATTCTCTTTCTGTCATGTTAATTACTCATTCCAAATTAAATGATTAATCCTGTAATGCTACAATTGGTCTCTACCTTTTGCCATGTAACTTGTTCCTTTGAAATTTTATCAACAACATCAACAAGGATCAAGTTTGGTAGAAAGAATAAAATAATAATTGAAAGACAAAAATACATATTAATAAATTTTTTATTCACGGACCTAATGCTAAGTAAATCTAAAGGAAGATGTTTTTTTAATTTCCTCAGAGGTGAAAATCCTAATTAATTAAAAAATTATCTTCTTGCTTAATGATTTTAACATGCGGGTTAAATATTTCCCAATGTTAATCCTGCATATAACGACTCTTTTTTTTCAAAGAAAACCTTGATATTTGGGATAGATATTTGCGCTCAGTAGTGGAAATTGTTTAAAGGAACGTGTGTTTCAATATTTGTTTTATGGGAACCCATTGATCTGGTATGTCAACTGTTTTATTAATAATTGAGCAATCTTTATCTTTTTTCTCATGTTTATTCTGAGATATATTCACGGATTATTTTTCATCCCATACAAATGGTTTATAGGAGTAATAGATGGACCCATTCCTCCGTTCACAATAACCATAAAAAAACACCTAATATTATATTATGATTAATAAGTCTTATCTATTTCAACTATAGATTTATACATCGTGGTAATATATGTTTTCGAAAATTATTGAAATGTTTAATTATAATTAATTAATATCATTCAATGCATGTAATAATTTCGTATATTTGTGAATTTATGTATTATAAATAAATGCAAAATACTGCCAAAGTTAATACAAAAATAGTTTTTTTAAATTGGATATTATATTGGATATTCAAAACATATTAGTTTAGGTTATTTTAGGAAGCCATAAATTCTCCTTTGTTAGTGGCTATAAATAATTTTTAAATTTGGTTTCTTCATATTAATAGAGGTAGGGTTTTTATTGAAACCTGAGCTAATTATTTATAATAGACTTATAATTACAATATATCAATACTCCACGTAAGTGAATCAATTTGCTGAACAAAGAATTGCCGGATAATATATTCGCGCGTGATGGACTATTACTTCGGGTAAGAAAATGATTTTGCCGTAGCTCCAAATTTCCCTATATCGATACACCTTCATGGAGACTGGAGGTGTGAAATCCTCTATCAATTTCTGTTGTGGGACATATCTGGTTGAGTGAAGATTCATCATTAACAGGGTACCATCTTTTTACTTTTATTCATATGATACCTCTAATATCTATACCTCCGATAATTTTCAAATATTGTGTGCTTTTAAGGCCCATTGTTCCAAGTTTTGTGGGAATTTTAAATAAAGGGATCTCTGGCCGCTTTAGTGGAGGTGAATTAGAGGTTGTAACTTTACTAGAGAAACTGCTTGACAAATTTAGTTGCGAGAGTTGTCAACATTCAACTTGGGTAGGCTCAGGAGCCGGGAGCACACAAAAAACATGGATATCCCGGTTTAGAGGTTTTTTTATCTGATTCAAAATTAGCCTCCCTGTAATTATGGCATTGTGTTCCAAAACAAAAGCTTGAACAGTGCCCAGTACTGACCATTTATGTAATTCTTTCGACCGCAATGTTTCCCTATTTAATGAATATTTCAGAAATTAAGTTTAAGATTATTATATTATAGTTCAAGTATGTGATCTTTTTAATTAAGGTCACAATTTCGTGACTCGAGGAGATTCGAGTCAGAGCATAGTAGGCTTTTCTGAATTACACGATAATTATATTTTCAAAAAGGCATAGTGTTAGTTAATCCCACGTAAATACTATATATAGGAACGTATATCTTCTGTATAGTCCATAAATTTCCTAGATTTAGCCTTTATCCCTCATTTATTTACGAAACCTTTTTCTCTACCCCTTTTGATGAACCGCGTTGATGACAATTCTCTCTAATTTTAAAGTGTTAGATAACTCAGTTTAAAAACAAACTTCTATATGGCGACGGTAGCAGATGCAAATATATGGAAACAACTTAGATCACCTCGACTATTATTTCCACTTTATTACTTAAATACTGGATTTACTTATCTAGTTGCCATCCATCTGAGAGTTATAAAAAGCTTGTTAAGAGGTTCCATATTTCACTAGGCTTTCGTTTAGTGCGCTGAAACCGTGAGTACTATTTGGATACAGACACGCAATTCGCTTTACATGTATATGCAGAGTATCAAGAATAGATATGCGTACAGAAGAAGATAAGAGCAAGACACCTGAGATTGGGGCCAGATGGTTAAAGGGGTGGAGAAGTATGATCGAATGGAGCTGAGTGAGGAGAATTCATACGATGTGCAAGAGTGAGTGCGTTGAAGAGTTCTCCTCATCTAACTCAATCCCACTCTGAGACTGAGAGGAAGGATTAAATTCAGAATTAAGATTGGTTTGATGAGGATTTTATCTTCTCTAAAAATTCTTCTTTCTGTTATATGTAGGAAATAGGAAAATAAATCTAATTTAAGGATATAAAGAATTCATGAGAGGAGAATATTAAAATAGTCAATTTCAACTAAGTGATTACTTCCGCATCATGGATAAATGGGTCGACAATAGCGTTGTGAATCCACCCTAGATAGGATTATATTGGACGAAATATAAGGATGTACCTATACACCCCTTTTAATGAGAGTAGGAGGCGAGAGTAAGGTAGATGAGGAGTACTGGTGTTCCAACCATAATGTGAATTCCGGCACAGGGTTATTTTGGATAAGAATGGCGGATAGAGGAGACTTCTGCATGCAGACGATTTCGGACTACTCAGAGCGGCTAGACTCATAAGTGATATTGGTATAATCTCGAAAGGGAGAATTAGTCTCGCCTTTTACTCCTAGTGGACCTTTTTGGAGAGTGGTTATTAGTCTCTTTACTATCTTGTTATGTAGCTTCAACAGAAAAGCATACTGAAATGACGTTTCTCTGGTTGGACTGTGGTGATAATGTAGGAATCGAGATAAATACTCTTCCTTTATATCATCTTGACCTCTTTACACGAGCATTGGAGCTACACAGCGCACAAGTGCCATTTTGTAGTCCACTGAGCAGTACTATAGGACAGTATTTTCTATACATATACTGGCGTGATGTGTGGAATAACAGTTTCAGCCATTATGCGAGTTTGAATTGGTCAGTATATGATAGCGGAAATTATCATTTATATTTAGAAAGGACCGTGGCCTAAATCTGTGAAAGATTGCGTGTGTGGTATCTTTAATATAGCTTATCATATTCAAATAAAATCTTTGGTTTGGTACTATGTGCGTTGGAATGTCCGTAATCTTTTACTCATATACAGATATAATGGCTCATGTGCGTGGTGTCTACATCAGAGCAATAAACATTCACGTCAATTTACAAGATAAAATTATTGCCCTAATAATAGTTAACAATTTTTTAAAGTTAAAATATTTAATAACTGAACGCAAATAAATAAAATTCTCGACCATCCCATAAAACATATTATTATTCTCCAATCTATTTATCTGTAATATAAAGTTAACTCCAAGTTTATTTAAAGTTAAAATTTTCAGATGACAAATTTTTCTAATAAACGCACCTCAGTCAATTTATATTTTTAACTAATATCACTTAATTAATTTAATATCTTAAAACATTGAGTATATTTATGTACAAGCGGAATTTTTTTATACTTAATCCTGATTCAATTAGTGTTCAATTAAAATTCATCGTGCTATGGCAATGAAAATCATTAAATAATCATTTAAGGTATATAAATTACCTCGTATGTATTTATGATACAGTAAAAAATAAATTTGACTGAGAGAAATAAATAGTAGAATATATGAAAATTAAGTTGCTTAAAGATGTGGGACTATTATTGAGTATTATTGAGTAACATTTTTTTTATTACCCGACTCCTTTATTGGATGTCATTTGTTTATGAATTAGTGGCTGCTATAAGCCTAATTTCGTTAAAATTGAAATCCTCAAAACGGTCTCTCTGACATGAATATGTTTTCATGTAACCTTGTTATAAATTGTGGAAAACGATAATTAACTGCCGGGATGCCTGGTTAATGGTTAAAGTCGCAATCATATTCAGAATAAGAGAGCTTAAAATCTAATCTCAATTAATATGTAAACTTCTATTTATTAGACCAATTTCTGATAAAGATTTATCAAAGCTATATTATAAATTTCAAACGCTATGCAAAGACTACGGTTATACACATATATTTATCATATTATGGAGTAATATATAATTATATATAGGTACTTTATGTACTAATCTAATATTCATTTTAGATATTACCATAATAGTCATATATATAAGTATACTATTCTGTGTTACTTATTCACCAAATTTAGTACTCTCAGAGAATCCTCAAGATAAATTTATTGGCAAATCCGAATTCTTTATCCAATATGTGGGAATATTTTAGGGGGAAGGTATGGGAAAGTCGGGGATTTTGATTTAACCCGTCAGAAGTATCTTTATAGACCTTTTAGGTTTCTCCAGTCTTTTTGGATGTCTTTATGACCTTGACCAAGGGTGGGATCCATGTGAATGTTTATTTAAAATCTGGTACTTAGGCGCTGCAGATCTATCTGATGGGTATCGTCCACATTGCGACTGGACTGAGAATGGCATGATTAGGAGTTATTGGTTTGATTGAGTTAATGATCTACATCAAATATTACTTAACTGTGATCTTTGCTAGTTTCTGATTGCAAATACAGTTTTTCTGCCATGCCCTTAAATTTTTCTTCCCTTTTCCTTGAGTTTTTTTTTATAAATATTCTGTTTCTGAATGATATTCAACTTTGTGCTACTGCAATACTGTTGCTACACAAGTAGATCACATCTGCTTTTTTCTTGTCCCAGTTAAAGAATTGCTCAATGATACAATTTTCAAACTTCTCTTTTCCTTGTATGCTAACATTGTCCTTGTCTTGTAAACAAGGGGGAATGTAAATATAGTTTTCTTTTCTTCCTGGTATATTCACTATTATTCATTGTCTCATTATTAAAGGTACAATTAAAAATTTAATATCTTAAAATACATCTAGCAAGGTTGTACTCAGGTATGATCCGTGTTTGGCTGTAATAATTCTAACAACACCAGTTTTCGATTTTGCGTGGATGGTAGTAATTCAATAGTTATGATATCCCTATATGGACTATATGTTTGAGATTATATTTAGGTAGACTCTACGGTATATTTAGTGTACCTATAGGTATGAGTATGTATATTTGTATAGGTATGGTTTATATCTTATTAGTATACCTGATAAGTGGATATATTACCCGACGGTTTTTTATTAGTTGATATATTGGTGGTTGCGGTGGACGGATTCTATAATATTATATACCGTTATACTATTATATATACTGTATTATATATGATTATTATTAGTATAGTAGTTATATATATAATATATATATATATATATTATTTATTATATATTGTAATGTGATATATAATATATATATATTATATATATATAATATAAACTGAGAAACTTTAAATGGGTCCCGGTCTAACTTGCGCCGATATTAGGTCCGGTCCTGGTGTTTGAATAAATGTTGAAGTTGTCAGAGAACTTTTAATAGAAGAAATGAAAGAGAGAAAAAAAAAACTAATAATATACAGTGAACAGTCAAAAGTTAAAGGTTTAAAATTTACTCCCATTGTTAATGATGCTGACGAAACTGAAGAACCAACAAAAAAGAGAAAGTAAAAAGGAAGTCAAAAGATGTTGAAGACTCTTTAATCATTGACAGAAAAGTCCAAGATTCTGAAATGGAAACAAAGAAAAAGGAAAATAAGAAAACACGGTATATTAAAAGTGGTAAAGCCTAACTAATTATTTACAATTTTCATTGAGATTTCCATTAAAGGATAGCTCATTAAGGAGTCTGCTAAAAAGATAGAAAATAGAAAGAAGAAACATAGATGAGGGATTGAGGTAGAAGAAACTTTGTGCAACAGTTGTTATGCGTTAATGCAAGATTTTTGATATAATGGATTGAAGCGGAAAGGTTTCTAAAAAGGAGAAGAATAAAATTGTCAAAGGCTATTGAAAAAGATTGATATAACTATATATTTTTTATATTTTTTCTGTCACCTCCTTTGACAAAGGCTCTGCAAAGTAAGGCGCTCATATATATAATTATATATTATAGTATTATTAATATAGTTATATATATATAATATATATATATATATATATATATATATAATATATATATTGATATATATATATATATATTATTATATTATATATATATATAATATATATCATTATAATATATAGTATATATAGTGATTATATAATATATATATTATATTATATGATATAGTTTCTTTTATATATATTTATATCTATAATATAATATATATATATATATATATATATATATATATATATATTAATATATTATATATATATATATATAGTATTATATTAATATGATGATATATATATATATATATATATATTATATATATAATATATATATATGATATATATAATTATATATATATATTATATATATTATATATATATTATATATATTTATATATATTATATATATATATATATAAGGGTGAAAGAATGTTCATAACGTACGTTTTGCGTGTCGTAAGAGACGACTTAGAGGACAGTTGTAGCTTGGTTGGGTTCCGTTGCCTCTTATTATTCCCTAGGAATGCTCATGCATGCCTCTGACCTGATCCTGATCGCCATAAGCGAACTTGCATCTAACAACGAAACTGGGAACACGTGAAGTTAAAGAAATAAATGGCGAGAAGAAGAGGGGTGGGTGGGGTGATGGATGTTTTTAGAAAGGGTAAATTTAATATGCTTGCTCTGACTAAAACAAGGATGAAATATGCGGAGAGGATAAGGGGTGTGGTGTGGAGTGAGATGTGTGGTCTTGAGTGGAGTGGAATGATGTTGGAAGAGATGAAGTTGAGATTATGATGAGTGATTTGTAGCACAGAGCTATGGTAAATTTGGCTTGTGTGAGTACTAGAATAGTAATGGTTAAAATTAAGATTGAAAATGTTAAGGTATGTGTGGTTACTACGTAATATATGGACCATCTGAGGGGGGAGGTGGAGGAAAGTGAGATTTTTATTGAACGATCTGAAATGATTTTTAGACGAGGTGAGTGTGCTTCAGATTAATTGTGTTGAGCGACTTGAATGGGTGGAGGTGATCGAAAGAAGGATAGTACAACAGGAGTCTTTGGGGTTGCAGGAAAAAATGAGAATAATAGGAAGGTGATTGATTTCTGTGATGAGAGAGATATTTCTGTAAGTAATAACATTCTTCGAATACAAGGCTATCTATCCATAAGTATACGAGAGTTTGTGTAGGTAGAGATTGTGTCGAAGTGAAAAGTTTGATTGATTTTGAGTTATGGAAGAAGTTGAAGTATGTGATGGATGTTAAATCAGTGAAGGAGTTAAGGATGGGAACATCAGGGAATTATGGCGTTTTATGTAAAATTTAGTTAGTGTGGACATGAATGGAGAGAAATGAAAAAAAGAAAGAAGTTGGGAGAATTAGGAGTGAGAAGTTAAATGATCTCGATTATAAGGAAAGGTACATGAAATTGAGCAAATGAAAGAAGCGTTTGTTAGTAGGGCAAGTGAAGTATGTGGATATGCTAAGTAGGAAGAAAGAATGTCAGTAGTAAAGGGCGATGGTAAAAAGTAAAAAGTAAAACATATGAATGGTTAAATGTACTAAATATTTTTTTTGAGGTTTCAAAAGAATGGTGTATGAAATTATATGAGGAGGGAAAGAGAAAAGCTAAAAGCTAAAAGCTGCATACTTAGGAGAAAACCTAGATAAACGAACAAATTGGAAGGAAGATGAATGGGGACCTACACAAAAGGGAATAGGAATTTGTTTTAGAAGAAAATATGAAAGCTTAAGAAAGAGAGTAAAGGGAATCTTCATAGAGAAATGAATAGAAATGAAGCTTTCGTGACAGATGAGATGGACAAGAAGAGAGAGTGTGGGGGAAGCATTTTGTTTATATGCATAACATTGGCAGAGATGAAAGGATGATAGTGAATGTATATGGGTTGATGGTGTAAGAAGAAGTAGGGAATTTGGGGAATGAAGCTATTAGTTGGAAGGAGCTATGGCAGGTATAGATAGGATTACTGGTGAAAATATTCAAAATAGAGGTGAGATTGTGTTGACTGCATATGGAAGTAACTAAACGTTTATGGAGGGTGTAGTACTGGAGGAGAGCAGTGATAATACCTTTGTATAAGGGTAAGGGTGAGACGGGGATCTGTAGAAACTATAAGGTAATTGGTTTATCGAATGTTGAAGGGAATATATATATTCTTATATTTTGATTAAAAGAGTGCGTCGAGTGACTGAGGGATTCACTGATGAAGAACAAGGTGCATTTAGAATTGGTAGAGAATGTATATATCAAATTTTACAATCATGCAAATGTGAAAGAAAATAAGAGAACAAGAGGAAACTTTTCTAAAGTTTTATGGACTTGCAAAAGGCTTATAACAAGATTAATAGGGAAGTTCTATGGCAGGTGTTAAGGATATGTGTTGATGGTAGGCTTCTGAATGAAATTAAAAGTTAGTTTGTGAATAGTGAGGCGTATATAAGAATAAATGGGTTTGTTAGGTGCGAGAAGATTTGATAAAATGGTTAATGTACGTATTAGGGAGTTGTGTAGCGTGAAGAAAGAAGTAAATGAGAGAATAGGTGAAAGTATATTAAAGTGGTTTGGTCATTTGGAAAGGATGGATGGTAGTCGATTGGTTAAGCGGTTGTTTAGTGGTGAGCGTGTTGGGAATTTATCACCATCGAGAAGAATATTGCATAATTGAAGTGTATAGCGTAGTTTTATTAGGTCTGTCGCGCTGTGTGAAGTTCTAGGTGGATATTAGTATGGGGGAGGGTTGCATAAGGGGGGGAGTTTCTTTTCGACTTAGGTCATGTTCATCCACTTAACTATTCTATTTCTGGCTCATATTTGTGCACCCTGTTTACCTATGTCGATTCCTACTGTCGACTGAAGATAACGATGTCAGAGATTTGGTATATATGTGTAGTATACTAAATGCTAGTTGCCACAGCCTACATACATGCTCATGCTGGAGTTTATCAATTATATCTTGTACAATATGCTTTTCAAACTTGCATGAATCTTATGATACACTAGTAAGATACCCACTACTCTCAACACCAGTGGCGATAACTGATAAGTGGTGACATATTAACGATATTACAAGAATGGTAAATTAATTCTTTACAAATCATAACTCTTCCAGTTTACCAGTTACCAGTTCCAGTTAACGCTGTACCAAAATTTTCAATTGGTGTTTATAAAATTAAGCCATAAATTAAAAACAATGATATTTGTTAATATTTACAATAATATTCAGAATATAATATATATTTATTCACTTTAATGATTACTTTTAGAGTTATTAAAGAAAACCACCAATTGAGGGTTTAATATACAAAAATTGCTTAAAAAGAAAAATAGACAAATTTTTTTTTTCCTTTTAACAAAAAAAATTTCAATAAAAACTTGCAATACAATTTTCTCTCTCTCTCTCTTCTCTCTCTCTCTCTCTCTTCTCTATATTATTATATATATATAATATATATATAATTTATTATATAATTATAGTATAGATAATAGTATATATTTATATATATATATATATATATATTATATATATTAATTTACCTTCTACAATTGAATATACTATTACTTTTATACATGATTTATATGATTGACTGCGTCAAGGTACCCCGAGAAGGCCTCGGCTCTCCTCCAGAGTCTTACAGGAATGAAATGTTCCAGATTGTTCTGGGCTGAGAGTTAGATAGAAAGGAGAGAAAAAAGTGAGAGGTGCCCTCCGGGACCTGGTCACATTTTGACAAATGTTTTGTGGTAGTTTAGTAGAGGTTGAATCTGTGTTTGTATTATTGTAAGTTGGGTGTAAGGTTTAGGGGCCAAGGATTGACTGAAATGTTCTTGGTAGGTGAGGTTTAGTTCGGTGCTATTTTTGGTAGTGTTTTGTTTGAAAAATGTTGTTTGGTGGTGGTCTGCGTCTAAGTAGTTTTCTGTTTAGTGGTCGTGTGGATTTATTAGTTTATGATATGTTGTTTGGTGAAGGGGAAATGTTGTTTAGAATTTGTTTATAATATAGAGCTGGTAAAGAAGGAGGTTGTTTGAGTTTGTGGTGGATGAGGTTAGAGAGGGCAATGTGGCATGGGTGTGTGGGGTTTTGAGTTTTGGTGAAGATCTGTGTGCCTATCATGATCCAGTGTGGTGTCTATGGGTAGTATTTGGTTCTTCGTGTAGGTGTTGTTGTGGTGTTCTTGATGTGCATCTGTTATGATTCTTAGTGCTGTTGTTTTGTAGTTTATGTTTCTTTATGTTGTTTTTAGTCAATATTGGATGCCAAGTTGGAGAGGCGTAGTTTA
>JABUQX010110732.1:0-5000 GCA_015478945.1 Trachelipus rathkii | reverse complement strand
TAATAATAATAATAATAATAATAATAATAATAATTTCAGTTCGTTATATACATTCAGTGAATCAAGTGTTTTTAAAAAAAATTTTAATAGAACAGCTGAAAGTTTTATATCATATTCACCTCTATCTTTCTTTCTTTTTTTTTTTACTAATTTTCTATTTTATTTCCCCCTCCCACATTTCAGAAATGATTTGGCATTTGATTCTATTGGTTACATATACGTTCTCGCTAACGATTTTTTCACTGCTGCCAACGGAGTTTACGTGAAGCAGAAACTAGAGAGTAAAGAATTAGGCAAATATGGCCTAATGTTTTATAATTCTCTCTTCATGGTTCCATTTTCTATTACCTACTGTTTCTTAAATGATGATTTTGCAAAGGTAATAAAAATAACTTTTTTTTTTTTTTAAAACTATAAAACTGTGATGCTTTGCTGCTAATAAGATACATATTATGGGTGCATTTCACGAAAATCTGTATTTATATCCAACGAATTTCTTTTAAGTTTCTTAATTTTTATACAAAGATGCTGGATGTAAACAAATGTTAGATGATATATTTTGAAAAAGTTACTACATGGTGATAACTAAAACACCACCGCTCACGGACAGAGCCCTAATCAAGGAGGGTTATACTCGGTTTACGTATTGGAGTAGACGAAGCTAATCTAAGGTGAAATAGGTCACATTCTATATTTCTATAGAACTATGTTACCTCTACCTCAATTGGAGATGCGAGAAAGATGTCTCTAACTTCAGTTATGTTTGATACATCATTTATTTATTCCTTTTAGGCCCCTAAAATATGTAACTAGTTAGTTTTTTTTTTAAATACTAAAAAATTTATCGAAATTATGGTTCCTGTATCATAATTTTGAACTTTTATATGGACTTAAATGTCGGCAACTAACTATCATTAAAATTATTATTGAAACGCTAAAAATAAAACGGTTAATACATAATAATTTACTTTATTTAAAACTCATTAATGATCAGAAATTGCTAAAATAATAACGCGTAATAATTTGTGTACAAAATACATTAGTAAATAAAGTTAATATCAATGTATTAATGTTTGCATCACGTGACCACTCTAGATTCGAAGTAGCGAAAATTAAAGATTAAAATTTTAGAATGTTATATAGGATTTCATGTTATGTTAGGATGTTATGGATGATATATGTTAGGTTATATGGTTATATTTAGGATATCAGGATGATATATATAAAACTCTCTACAGTGAACTAAAAGATTAGTAAATTCGGATTTAAAGAGTTTAATTCGTGGAACATTTAGCTTGGAGAATCTTCAAAACTTTTACAGAATTGTTATGGTGGAACGCACCCTATATTTAATATCAATGATAATTATTAATGGATTCCGTCTCCTTCAGCTTACCCTATCTATATATGATTGTGATTATATATGTGAAAGTGATTTTTTTAATATTAATACCGGAGTGAGGCAGGGATGTTTTATGTCTCCTTGGTTATTCAATTTGTATATGGATGGGGTTATGAAAGAATTAGTATAGGTGGCTGGGGATTGTGTTAGAATGATGGATAATGGAAGAGAGTGGAGGGTGCCCTACCTATTATTATATGCGGATGATTTGGTTTTGTGTGGCGAATGTGAAGAGAGTTTGAGAGGATTTGTAGAGAGATTTGACAGGGTGTGTAAAAGGAGGGGTTTGAAAGTAAACGTAGATAAGAGTAAGGTTATGGTTGTGAGTGACGACAGTCCTGAGTGTGAAGTTATGTTAGATGGTGAGTAGCTGAAACAAGTGTCTGAGTTTAAATGTTTAGGATATATGTTGGATGAAAAGGGAACGGATGATGCAGAGTGTAGTAGGAAAGTTGTGAATGGCAGGAAGGTGGCTGGTGCAATTAAATCCTTGGTGGATGTAAAGGGACTAAGTCTTGAGTGCGCAAGGGTCTTACATGAGGGTATGTTGTTACCTGTGTTAATGTATAGTAGTGAAAATATGGTCTGGACTAAGAGATATAGATCTAAAGTACAATGTGTTCAGATGGACAATCTTAGGGGCGTGCTAGTTGTGAGAATAATTGATAAAATGAGGAATGAATGTATTAGAGAGTTGTGTGGTGTGGAAAGGGGTAAATGAGAGTATATATGAAAATACGTTGAGATAGCTTGGACATGTGGAAAGGATGGATGATAGTAGGTTGGTTAAGCGGATGTATAGTGGTGAGTGTGCTGGGAGTCGACCGGCTGGGAGACCGAAGAAAAAGTGGATTGAGTCAGTAAAGAAATAAGAGCTTGGCAGAGGCGAGAAGAAAGATGCATAATAGGAGTGAATGACGGTTTTGTGAAGAGATATGGTTGTGGCCCACCTGGGCGAAGGGATGAACCCTACATCGACGAGATGCCATAGTGAGGGTCCGTCGCAGTCCCATGAAGCCCTAGGGTGGATTTTTCTGATATATATATATATATATATATATATATATATATATATATATATATATATATATATATATATATATATATATATATATATATATATATATATATATATATATATATATATATATATATATATATATATATATATATATATTGCTTGATACGCAAAATTATAGATATAGGATATCAAACCCTTGGCTATTGGACATGATTTTAATATTATTTAATAACACATAGCATATCTTTAAAAAAATTCTTAAAAAAAAGAACAGTTAAAATTTTTTATTTGCACTTAATTTAGCTTTCGTCCATGACAAATCCAATTGACCTCTTTTAGAATGTGAAAATTAGGAACTGACAATTTTATGACAAGGACAAATTATAATAAATTTCAAATAAATTTTATAGTTGGTTGTTATTTTCCTTTTTGATGTCCTTCAAGTAGTATGAATCTTGAAAAATTGAATTTGGGATCTTATCTAATTTTACATCACCCAATACTTTGTTGAAATTTCCAGTATTATAAATATATATTGACTCAATTAATTTCAATATTTCCTTTTAGTGGTATTGTTTCAATATTTCAAGACGGAAGTTTCTTTAATATTAATTCTATGTTGTTTTGAGGTTCTGTGGGCAGTGAGAGCAGAATTGGGGGCATCAATGTTCAAATCATAATTATGTTGGTAAGTTTTGGGCAGATCATTTGTTTCTCCAATATATATATCCGAGCAGTCATAACATGGTATTTTATAAATACATTGGGTTTGTGAGTCATTGGTTTTAGGAGGTTTGAATATTTTTTTTAAAGGAATTGTGTTTTTTTTGGTAAAACAAATATTCTTAGGGAGATGTTTCTTACTGTAATGTTCTATTGGTTTTCCACACATTCACTTAACACTAAAATAGCTACTTTAACTTCTCATTATCTTATAGCACTCCGACTTTGTTCTCTTGCTAGTCTTCTTTCAGAAACCAAATTTCTTTACTCAACCTTTTCCAAACTCAAGTATTCTCCATATTACATAAATCTAGCATACAAAAAAGCAAAGAAAACATTTTAAAACAGTAACCCCTCTCTCCCAAAACACAACATCACATATCTTCCAGTACCTTATAACATAGAACATTACAGTAAGAAACATCTACAGTAAGAAACATCTCCCTAAGAATATTTGTTTTACGAAAAACAACACAATTCTTTTAAAAAATATATTCAAACCTCCTAAAACCAATAACTCACAAACCCAATGTATTTATAAAATACCATGTTATGACTGCTCGGATATATATATTGGAGAAACAAATGATCTGCCCAGGAGAACTTACCAACATAGTTTTGATTTGAACATCGATGCCCCAATTCCGCTCTCACTGCCCACAGAACCTCAAAACAACATAGAATTAATATTTAAGAAACTTTCGTCTTGAAATATTGAAACAATACCACTGAAAAGAAATTAATTGAGTCAATATGTATTTATAATATTGGAAATTTCAACAAAGTATTGGGTGATGTAAAATTAGATTAGATCCCAAATTCAATTTTTCTAGATTCATACTACTTGAATGACATCAAGAAGGAAAATAACAACCAACTATAAAGTTTATTTGAAATTTATTATAATTTGTCCTTGTCATAAAATTGCAGTTCCTAATTTTCACATTCTGAAAGAGGTCAATTGGATTTGTCATGGACGAAAGGTAAATTAAGTGCAAATAAAAAATTTTAACTGTTCTTTTTTAAGAAGTTTTTTAAAGGTTTTCTATGTGTTATTAAATAATATTAAAATCATGTCCAATAGACAAGGGTTTGATATATATACAGACGTCGCCAAAAAATTAGCTATTTTTTTTATTTTAAGAATTTTTTAATGTTTTTGGATAGAAAAATTAAATTTTTTAAATGATTTTTATTAATTTTTAACAGGAATGAAATGGCCTTATCTAATTACATTATTTTCAATGCATAGTACACAATTTTAATATTTAGTAAACTATCCTTTAGCCTTTTTGAGGGACTATTCCTTGTGGCATTGAATGTACTAATATTCTGCATGATGCCACACATTAATTAGTGATTCAATCAACTGATTTTTATTTGTTATGGTCTCCTTTTTCATTTCTTTTTTTTAAAATAGACCACAAATTTTCGATCAGATTCATATCGGTGCTATTTCCAGGCCATGGTAGTGTTTGGATTCCATGGGATTCCAAAAATTGTGTAACAGTTCGACCTTTGTGACATGGAGCCCCATCATGCATAAGTATGAAATCTTTCATGCATCCAAAACCTTTCTTCTTAGCCCAATCCTGCAATTGAGGCAACAAGCGAGATTCAAGGATGGTTTTGTACTGCTCCTGCCTCATTGTACCTTTAACAAATCTCAAGTCTACCCGTTCCATACACTGACATCACGCGCCAAACCATGACCTGAGTTGATGTTTCACTCTGTTGGACACATTCGATATTAAAAGGCCTCCAGACCTTCTACGAATGTACCAGAAGCGGCGCACGAAAACGCGAGCGTTTCGACACTTCAACGCAACTCGATCTAAACGCTCTGATCAAAAC
>JABUQX010110731.1:0-47173 GCA_015478945.1 Trachelipus rathkii | reverse complement strand
ACCTTCACTAGCCTACACCTTGTTGAAGCCATCTAAGAATTTCCCTTGCACTTTCGTAAAATGTTGAACAACTTTTTACAATTAATCACGCCAAAAAAAAACAGTGGATCTTAATTCTGATTCCAATCTTTTTTCCATGTTGAATATTCTCAACTTCGGGACCAATAATTAGCCTGTCCTTTGACCCCCTGAAACAACACTCTTCACCATCGACTGTTTACACAACCCAAAGAACCGTTAAGGATTCAGCCAAATGATATCCGCTACAGCATGGTTAAATTGTCCCGCTACTCTGATTTCTCGAGTTATTTGCCTTCTTAATCTTTACTGGTGATGTCTTTCTTACCTTTACAGCCAATCATTCATCACAATAGGCATCCTTAATTAATTTTAACCCTCTGCTAAACCAATACGTTCTGGTTCAAGAAATTCTTGTTTCTGTATCTATGGCATTTAGCAAAGCTTGCATACTTGCACATGTGGCACATAGTTTTGCGGAGAGTTAAACTATATATCTAACTCTCACCAGCATGACTCTTCTGTCATCCTTTGACAAATCCCTACTTTATAATAGATACTATATCATAACCATACTATATATATATATCAATATATATATATATATAATATAATACTAATATATAATATCAATAATAATATATACTATATATACTATATATTATGATACGTATCATATAACTATCTTATCATATATATATATATATACTATAATACTATATATCCAATATACTATATATATATTATATATACGTAACTATATTATCAAATATTTCTCACCCACGCTTTCCATACATTCATAGATGAACACTATCCGCTAACCGCCAAGAAAAATAATGAGAGGATGCGGTTGCGGAATGCGTGATAGCTGAAACAAAATGATTCAGCATACCGCATCATCGGTATGCGGATATCCGCACACCGTTCTCAAATACACTATCTAATTACTACAGTACTATACATAATAATACTATGATATAATATTTTTATACATATATATATATATATACTATATATATATATATATATATACATTATAATATAAATTATATATATATATATATATATAATACATATATAATATATTATACATATACGCCATATACTATATATATATCTATATACATTATATTATATATATTATAAATACCGTATATATATATATATAATATATAATATCATATATATACATAACTATATAATATATATATACTATAAACATAATTTAATATATATATTATATATATATATAACATATACTATAACACAACTAAGATTAAGGCCTTATACTATACTACTATATATATACTACTATAACTAATATATATATATATATATACTACCCTATATATATAAATATACTATATTATATATATATATATATATATATATATATTATATATTATATATATATATATATATATATATAATATAGATATATACTATATATATAATATATATATATATATATTATCATAACTATATATATAAACATATATAATAGATATAGCGAGACACGAGAGCGTTTGAACGACGTGTTTCTGGTCAGTGCCGATTTCCGACCGCATAACTGTTGTTGGTTATTTTAGTTCTACATGCTTTGGAATGCTCACAGTTAATAATACTCATTGCGCGAAGAGTAACTTTTCTAATTACAAGATAAATTTGCTTTTGGTTAGTAGTTGAGAGTGAAATTAAAGTAACTATTGACCTTGAAATTATTGACAGCTTTTAGGAATTACATTTTAAATATACTTGCACAATCAAATCTTCCATCAACGATTGACGAATACATTTTAAAACTGGGGCAACATTTTACAAAAAACAACAAATAACAAAAAAAAAAAGGGAGAGGATGTCGAGCAATGACACTGTGGAGCTCAGTGATATTTGCACAAAACGCCAATTGCAAACAGCTCTAGATAATTGAAGCAAAATAAAGCGCTAGAATTATCGGCCTTATGTTCGCCTATCACTATACAAGTTTTCTTGGCGGTTTAAATCCGTGTATTAAATTGACTAACTGTACTTAACATTTGACGTTTACTTATTCATTGAAACCTGTGCAGCCTTAACCAGTCATTCCCCCATAAATACTGCGTATTAAAATAACATTCTGTGAATACCACTCTTCATCTTGGCTTCAAGGAGAAAAGATCCAAGGAAGACAATCTGCAGCCCAAAAATTTCAGTGCTGTATATTTTAGAATCACTCTGTTCACAAAGCCAAACACTTACATGTGTCATGACAATTTTCTATGAATCTTGCTTACGTCCAGAATCCGAAAATTCTCCAGAGACAAGAATACGAGAAAAGTAAACCTAAAAAAATAACTTCATATACTAAAAGGCAACCGGATTGTTCGTAAGGAACACAGTCGTCTACGGCAAAAGTAACACGACTTTTGAAACTAAGACATTACCACGTGCCACATTGGAACCGAAGCACGGACTTTGGTTCGGGAAACGTGTTAAAAATAACAGGAAGTTAATATTATTATTCCCGATACTATTTATTCTCTTATTGGGAGATTAGAAATATTTTGAGTTATAACTCATATTAACCAATAGGTTACATACCAAAATAAAAATAATGAAAATTACTAGAATGGTTAAAAAATAAAAAATAAATTAAAGAAACTTTTCCAACTTCATGAACTTTCAAAGTAATCAAGTGTTAAGATCTAAATCTCAATTTCAGCATTAAGTACTTTTCTTATTTTTAGTATCTGTCGTTCGCAGATGTCACCGAAACTGCGATCTTTCTCCGCACCAATAAATTTAGTTCTATTATCGCTTCTGATTACAAATAAAAAACCTCTAGTAGCAGAAAATCGTTTTAAGGAATTTATAAATGATTGAATAACTTATTTAATAGAAAATAAATCTTTAACGGGAGTGTAATTTTAAGAAAAGAGACTGAGGAAGAGGGAGAGGGAGGAGCAGCGAGGGAGGGAGGTGGGGGTAGTAGGACGATAAATATTAAATTTATACGAGTGAGGGTTTAACCGCTTTTAATCTTTATCATTATCGTTACTGTAACTTTTTCTTTGTCTATTGTTGTTGTTGTGCGGTAAATTTTGCGCGAGCCGGGAAGGTCGGTGCGCCTAAGGTGTCTGGCGACGGTATGCCTTACATGGTGGGGACGTCCCATAAAGCGTACAGCCTGTGAGTGTCATAATAAAAGAAGGGAAAAGAGTGGGGAAGAGAGCAGGTAAATTAGCCGTGGATGTACCCATGAACGTGCAGGACGCGGGTTAAACGCAGGATTTGAAGAGAGGAGGAAGTGGGGAATAATGTTTGAAGGAACAAACGGCTTGGCATGTGCTAAGGGAATCAACAGCTTCGAAAAACTAAAGACTCATGAAGGGAGAAAAGAGGAGGTCGGACTTCTGGGAGCACCAATACCAAGGGGTGTGATATTCAGCGCACCCGATAACCGTCTGAACGACCGAGCACATGTGACAGCGGGCAGACAACGGGAAGGGGTGGAAATAGTATGAGGGGAAAGGTGTGTGGATAACCCACGGTCAAAAGGTTTGTATGTCAGTACAGCAGTTGAGTTCGAGGCATTTAATTTGACGGTGACAGCACTTAGGAAACTGTGGGGCCGGGAAATGTGGCTTTTTAATGGCGCAGTACTGCAACCGCAAGGCAATGGAGCGAGGCCAGGCAGGCACGAGAGAAAGATTCGAGTGAGTTAGCCAAGTGTTGGGACACAGTTTTGGCCGCGTAAAATTGAAAAATTTGTCTATTGCGGAGATTTGGCAAATGCAGAGCGTCGGGAAGGGCCGAGGCGGTGGGAAAGGAATAACATTAGCGACCATTTTGGCAGAACGTAGCGGAGAGAGGTAATGTTAATCGCGAGACACAAGTCTGATTAGGAGTTGCCTGTGTTGAAAGGAAGATGAATGATAGTGGGGAATACGTGGTTCCAAAAAAACAAGTTATGAGAATCATAAGCTATACATGGAAGGCAAGGTGAGATAAACGGGGGAGGCGCCACACCAGGTACTGGGGATTATGTGTCGGTAAATGGGAAGATAGAGGCAGAATTTGCCTAGCACTGGTACAATGTATTTAGAGGGGGCGGGGAGGGGGATATCGGATCACTATCTGGTGGTTGCTAGGATAAGCGTGGGAGGAGAAGGTGATGGTTAGGAGAAAGGGCGAGAAAAACAGGAGAAGTAGAAGTGATAAAGGTCGAAAAATTTGGAGGAGATAGTGTGTAAGAGCGCCGACGTTTAGGAGAGTGTATGGAGGACTACGGCTGGAGAGACCGTGGAGAGGGACAGGAATTGGGGACGCGTGCCGGAGGGGAGTGGATGAGCATTTAAAGAGCAGTATGGATGACAGAGGGCACTTAGAAGGGTATGTGCAGTAAAAAAGGGTGGGTCAAGCAAAGGCAAAGGGAGTGAATGGCTGGAATGAGGAGGTGAAGGAGGTTGTGAAAAGGAAAAAGGAGGCTTAATGTGAAATGGCTTGGACCGGAAGTAGGAGAGAGGAAAGCTGGGAGGAGACACTATAGACAAGGGTTAGCAGAGTTGGAAGCAAAGAGGGCGGCTGGCGAGAGGGAACACGAAAGAAGAAGAGCACAAGATGAATTCGAATTGTGAAAGGAGTGACAAACGGAACCGGACCACTTGAAGTGTTGATCAATGGCAAAGAAGTAAATAAAACTGGATATTTCTTAGGTGATGCTACGGGCGAGGATTCCTTGCAAGACCATGGTGATGTAAGATCAGGAGGAGAGGAAAGGCCGTGCAGAAGAGCCGGTGGGGAGACTATTTTCAGTGGATTATTGAATAGAAGTGGGGTGGGGGAGGGGCAGGAAGATTTGCCAAGAGGTGCAGGTTGGGAATGACATGAGGGAGGTGCAAGGGGCGAGGATGAAATACACAATGGAGGAATTATTAGGGCTTAGAATAAAGGACAAAAAAGGGAAGTCCGCATGTCGGCGAGATTGTTGTGAGAACGGCTACATGTTGCCAGTTAAGGGAGGTATAGGCGGTGGAGAACTGGCCTGCTTATAGGTATTATTAATATTATTGTTGGAGCGAAGTTGGTGAGGTACCACAGCGATTCGGACGGGGATCGGTTGCTTTGGTCCCCCTCGTATAAGCGACACGGGCGGATCAGGACTGGAATGTGGGGCATTGATAGAGGTATACGTCTTCTGTAAGTCTGTGGTAGCCCGAAAGTGTATGGGGAGAATACTGATTGACGAGCAGTGAGAGCGTTTAACCCGTGAGGGCAGAAATGGCGGGCAAGAACAAGGAGATTGAGGAGGGGAAGAGGGCTGTTGTGGATCAAAAGTGGTTTTACACTAAGATGCCTTGCTGCCGAGAAAACAACAGCCTATAGAGAGGCGCAAAGGGAAAAGGGAATATGGGTGTTTTCCTAGATTATTAGAGAAAAGCATAATGGACTTAGAGTGAAGTTCAGGGGGGAATTCGATGCGAAGGGTGTTGAGGAAAATGAGAAGTCGGGGGCAAATTACACGTCTCAAACGGTATTGCGCCCTTTTATAGGCAATAGATTAGACAATGTGTCTCTCCCGGTGAGAGTGTTAGGCAGGAGGAGAGTGAGATGTTTGGGACGTTGTGAGAGGATTGAGGCAGGGTGTGTAATGTCCGCCCGTTGGCTATTCAATTGTTTAGGAGAGTGTTTGCCAGAGGAATGCGTGAGGGAGGGGCGCAGGGGACGGTGGAAATTGAATGAATGGGAATGACAGGTAGAAGGGAAGGTGAAAACATGATACTGTTTTGCGGGACGATACTGCCCTTGTGGGCGGAAAGAAAAGCCGGAAGGGTGACAGGTATTTTGGGTGCAGGAGTTGAGAAGAATGTCTCTTGGACAAAAGGGGCTTAAAATAAATCCAGCGTTAAGAGTAAATGTTCAGTTGGGTTGAAGGAGAGCGAAAGAGCAGGCAGGTGGAGGCCGGTCAGAGGTCTAGAGTAGGCGGGGTGTAGTATTTGGAAGAAGTAAAGATTTTTTAATATATTAGGGCATGACTTGGGCTAAGGGGGAGGGATGAATGGAGGAGATTAGCAACATACGAGTAGCCGAGACAGGAATGACCGCGGCTTTGAGTGGTCTTGGGAGAGAATTATGGAAAGGGGCGGAGGGGTTTATCACAGAAAGTTAAGATTAGTATGTTTGAAAAAATTTGTGTTACCAGCCGGTGTTGTGATGGGTGTGAAACATGGGGCTTGAATGCTAGGTCCAGGAAGAAGGTGGAAGTATTTGAGATGAAGGGTTCGAGAGCGGGTTTTGTTTGGGCGTTAGCCAGAAGGGGAAGGATTAGGCAATCAGGTGGGAGGAGAGATGTGATTGGAGGAAATGGGTTGCTGGAAAGGCGCGAGAAGGACAATGTTAAGCATGTATGGGCACTGTCTAGCTGAGAACTGGAAGGAAAACACAGAGTGGTTTACGAGAATGTTTGGGAGGCGGACGGGGGATAGGAAGGAGAGGAAGGGGCAGAACCAAGGAAGGAGGTGGATGGATGGCAATAAAGGAGATGCTGGATACGGCAGGCGATGAGGAGGACGAGGGTAGGCGCTCGTTTGCGCCGAGAGATAGAGTGGGCCTGGAGGGAGCGTGGCGTTGAGCGGCGAGATGATGAGCGACGGTCCTGTTGAATGAGAGAGGCTGTAACGTACCACTACCCCTCCCCAAAGCGGGAAAAAGGTGTAAGTAAATAAGTAATAATTAATAATAATAAAATATATATATAATATATATATATATAATATATATATATATATATATTATATATATATATATATATTAAAAGATATATATATATATATATATATATATATATATATATATATATATTTATATATATATATATATTATATATATATATATATTTTATATATATATATATATATTATATATATATATTATATATATATATATATACTAATTATCATACTCATATATATAACTATATATACTATATATTATATATATATATACTATATATATATACTAACTATATATATCTATATATAATTTATATATAATATTATATCTATGTATATATTCATTGTACCGCTTTATTATTATTACTATATATACTTCATATACATATATACTATAATAATATATATATAATATCAATATATATATATATATATAACTGATATATATATATATAATCATACTATTGTATATTCTACATAATATACTATTTACTATACTATCTATAATCATATTATATATATAATACTCATATATATATACTATATATATATACTATATATATATATACTATATATATACTATATAGTATACCATATAATATATTATATATATATATACTATACATCCGCTTAAAATATATATATATAGATATATACTATATATATATAATACTAATATATATATATATATATATATATTATATATACTATATATCATATATATACCCTATAATTATATATATATATATATATATATATATATCGGGATGGTATGATATGTGGTGCGGGAGTTTAGGTGCGTTTAGCTGAGCTGTCTATATGTAGGGGTAGTGAGGGATAGTGAGTGAGGGAGTGTAGGTAGGTGGATGCGTGGATCTGTTATATTAGGCATATACGTGTGACTGATGCAGACTCTAGTAGTCCTGGCTTACTATACTATGAGAGTATAGGTACACACTAATAAGTTGCTAGTATATATATTTATGAGTTATTTGCTATCTGGGCTGATTTCGTGTACGTCCGCTAGCGGAACTCAATGAGGGGGGCGAATGACGAAAGGTAGAGAGAATGGGTGTGGTTAAATTTCCACTCAATCACACTTGATCAAGTGACGCAACGGTTGTCCCGGTAGATGGATGCGTAGGTAGAGCCTGTGTGCCACGGGTACCTTTAAAAGAGGCATGAAATTGGATATGCTCATATAGAGATATTATTACAGGTAAAAACCTATAAAGAAAGTGGACTTCCACAGAACTAGTAGGTGGCTGGAAAAGAAGTAGAGTAGTACATAACGACGTATATTCTTGAGTCGATCCATTAGTAACTGTCATTTCTAATATTCAATGTAGTACGAAAATCACTTCTTAATTATTTTATCCTAGTGAGTGTGTTGAGTTCGCTTAGTGGTGAGGAATGCCTCTCGACTCTAGAGGTTCGGTGCTCCTTTCAAGTCAATGAATGCCTCGAATTCGTAATACTCATCACTGTGTGGAAGAAATGACCTGCGTGTTTTTTCGTCGGAGTAGTCGAGTGTAATAGAACGTGCGTGTTTTTGACGGGGGCACAGATGTTGGCATTAGTTTAGGCCTCTTAACTAGCCTCTGAGTCGCTCACCTTTGCTACCAATAGCAAGGATGGAACTCGGAGCGCCACTTCAAATACAGATCTTACCTCCGCTCCATAGCGCCGTGACTAGAGACCTCCGATATAAGTGAAGCGTAGAGTAGAGCTGAGCAGAAAAGTAAAAGTAAGTGTCCGCGTCTAATCTGTATCGAGTAATGCCCCAGTCATTTTTAAGCACTTGCATCTGCTTCGAGCATTATCCGTGTATGTGAACTGATGAGATTTTATAAGACTCAATTTGTGGTGACTTTTTCCAGTATACAGCAATAATGGTTGGTATGATTTTCAATTCAGTAAGACGTAGAGCTGTCAAAGTAGAAGTATGAATGATAGCTTGGGAGCGCTATACGGTGAGATGGATAGATGTGAAAGGATTTCTGAGATAAACGCAGTTTGAGAGTGTTCACCGAAAGGTGTGTGCTGTCCGGCCCTGCTCGGATTTACATCTTAAGCATAAATCGGATCAGTCAGCATTTGAATTACTGAGATTGTGCAAAAAGAGTTTGAGAAACTGTCGTGAGACCAATGCGAGCTTCTGGTTAGATGATGGCGAGTCGAACAAAGCAGTTTCTGGTGAACCAGAGTTAGAAGTTCCCCCAGCTGAAGAGAACTCGCTTGATGGAAAGAAGCACAGTAAAGATTTGGCAGATTGAACAGAACCTTGAGGAACATCACAATTAGTGAGAAAGGAGAAAGAGGTCCCTCTGTCAACAAGATCCAAAATGAAAAGATCTGAAAGAAAACTAGACATGAATAAGCAAAGAGAAAGAGGAAACCCAAAGAAGACCAAACTTTTGGAAGAAAATTTTGAGAGTAGAGACGCGTGTCATACTCGGTAAAAAGTCTCCAATATGTTAAGAGGCACCACGCAAGACTCCCCATAGTCCCTAAGGGCAGAAGGCCATAGATCAGTGAAATCTTAAAGTTTGTAACCAGTTGATCTCAAGCGACGAAAGCTATACTGATAATTTAAAAGAAAGGAATGAGATTCCAGATGATCCAGCAAATGAAAGTTAAAGACAATTTCAAAGATTTTATTGATACAAGTTAGTGCTATAGAACGATAGTTTGTAGGATCAGAGCTGCTACCTTTTTTTCAGGATCGCCTGAACGTATGCATGCTTCCAGCATTTAGGAAAGTATTAGAATCAAAACTTAGAAAGAATAGTTGAACGGGGACAATCGCCAGCTTAGAAGCACACTCCCTTTAAAACACTAAGAGAATGCCAATCGGCCACTGCCCTCCTGACTTTATAAAACTCAGGATCCTATGCACCCAATCAAAAATAATGGCAGATATGGAACAACTGAGAGGAGAAGGAGTAGGAGGAGGGGGTGTCGGAATCGGACAGTGTGGAATTAAATGAAAAAGAGGAGGGCAAAGAAATTAGCTATTTAAGAAGGAGTGTTAGCAACAGCGCAGTCAAAACAAACAAGAAAGAGAAAGGCAGATTAACAGAAATTATAAAAATGTTTTTAGCAAGAGGCCTGAAATTTTTATCAGTAGGAGAAACAAGAAGGTCAAATTACTTCCTTTTATTGAAAACATACTTAACCTGTCCAATAATACCCCTGCAATGATTCCAGGCATGATGAAAATTAGTTAATGATAGAAGAACTTGAGATTTTCAATGCCAGATACGCATTGTCTCGTTCCTGGATGGCATGAACAAGTGCCATCGAATAATGGATTTTTGGGAGAAAATGATATAGTTTAAGATGCAATAAACCTGTTCATTGGTTCCGTGATCATGGTGCCTACCTTTTCAGCAGACACCGAAGCGTTCCGGAACAAAGCAGGATTCATTCTAACGGTAGGTAACAGGCTACTCTGCGATCTCTGTCACCGGTTCCATTGTCAGTCACACCTAAGTGAGAGAAGGTTCAACAAAGTGTGATTCGTTTCTTGGGAGAGTGGAAAGCCGAAGAAATTGCTATTCAGCAAAAAAAAAATTGTGTTTTTAGACAAGGGGTTTTGAACACCAAGTGACACCAAGAGAATCCAAATAAATGACAAAATGATGCTCTTCATTAAGTAATAAAATTCGAGAGAGGTCAGTCATTATAGCTGTTAGATCTGCAGTAAAAATTGAAGCATAAGGGTGGAGGGTATGAGAGAGGTTGCTGTCAGGAAAGATGAAAGATGCACTGGCGCCGTTTCCTGTTTTAGAGCTATCAGCAAACATTGGAGTGGATCCTCCATGAACTGCAGAGTGAGACAAGACTGACGCCTTTAACATGGCAGCAAGGTGGCTGCATTGAAAGAGAAAGAGAGGACAGGACCAGGTAAATGGAAGAATCTGAGATTAGCCAAGGTGTATATACTTCATCATAAGAGAACGAAAGCACTTATTGTAAAGGAATATTGAGGAAGTTAAGAAAGCTGTAAATTGTGTTTGCAAATGGTCAGTAAAAAGTATTCTGAGACACATTTAGCATAAGCGATGTCAGTGCAGAGGGTATTCTGGTTTGAAAGCGATGATTGCTTATGCATGTGTTATATTCCCTTTGCAGGGAGAGGGGCATTTCATCGGCCTCAACTTCGAGGCTCATCCGGAGGGAGGATTGGAAGATCCCCGTGATGATACATTTTTTATTTTGGATGGGATCTAACAGGTCTAGTAGAGCTGGGGAAACCTAGTAACCTAGCCATATACATAGTTCAAATTTGATCGGATTAGGTGGATTTGGAGAAGGGAAAGAGGCTTGTGAACGAAACCCCAGATTTTTGAGGTTAGGTGAGGCAATAGGTCAAGCGCACAATGACAAGTCGTTTTGAAGTGTTTAATGTGCGGTGATTGTGTCAGGTGGTCATACAAAATGAGGCTCAGATACCTGACCAACGAAGTAGCAGAATTTGGTGAACTATATAAGGTTAGGTTCACAGGGGAATGTTGCAGGTTCTTTGCCTTCCTTTCTTTCGAAACAGTATTGATGAGGATTTGGCAAGCGAGAAGTGAAAGCTATGGAAGTTACCCTATTCTAAATTGTTTCTATGGCTTGTTGGAGTTGTCATTCAGCGAATGACAGCCTGGCACCAACAGTGTATAACTTCTGTTCATCAGCATATAGGGAAATCTTGACTGTCACCGAGATGGTAGCAACGACGTCATTGAATCCAAAGGAAAATTATAATGCGCTTAGGATACTGCACTGCGAAACACTTTCATTTAGAGAACGGTGGCGTGATAGAATAGACGAGCACCGAACCTGGATGAAACTGTCTGATGGCAAGTATTGAATATAGAGAGGAAACTGCCCTCGAAAACCGAGCTTGTGAAGTTTTAAGAGGACCCCGGTTCTCCACCTTATGTCATAAGAATTTCATGGTCAAAAAGACACTAAGGTCCATGCAAACAGTTAAGGTCTCCCGGATATCATTGTCCAGTCTTAAAATGGGTCCGAGGTTGAACGATGTTTGCGAAAGACGAGCAGAAAGCTTGAAAAAGCCAGGCGACTCCCCAAAATGGAGAAAATAGCCTGCAATCATTTTCTTTACTAATTTGCAAGTTTTACAGATAGATCAATGAAATTGGTCTTTTGTTTTCCACTGTCATCGGATATTTCCCAGATTTGGAAATAGGAATTAAAAAAGCTGATGTCCAAACAGGTGGAAAAAATCGATTCAATCCAGATCCTGTTATACAGATTCATCAAAAACGCTGATCCATAAGAGTAATTCTGACGGAGAGTCATGCTCGAGATGATGTCTGGACCAGGAGTACAATCTTTGCAGTTTGCTAATGCAGTTTGCTACTTTGTAGATGTAAGAAAACGGTTATAGGTATGATATTATCCTTTCGCTGCTGAAAATTCGAGCGCTACAGTGTTAATTTTTTATTTTTGAAAAGATTCATAAAGTGGGATTAGCTTAACTGTTTACCAAAGCTATAGCCTAATAAATCTGCAACAACTGCTGGAGCAGAAAACGTATTTGTTATATTAGGCCCGCAACGGAGGAATATGGGTAGAAAGCTGTTAGGGTGAAAAGCTTTTTCTGTACAATTTTCCACACTGAAAAAATAAGGGTTGTGGAGTTGACAGTCAAAGTATAAGTTAGAAAGTATTATTTTCGCTTTTATCGATTGATTCGTCAAGATCTAGTAGTATTCTATTTAAAAATATTCATGTTTCAGATGGTGCAAGCCCCTTTGTAATGCTTGTAGAAATTTTCCTCTCCCGGTCAGCTTGTGCACGCTCATGGAACCACCAAAAGATTGCTGTACGTCTGCCTGCGAAAGATCGTGGGATGTATGTTTCTGCTGCTGTGATGATAACTTGCCGGAAGAATTTAAAGGCCGAATCAATGATCAGAAACAGCTCATTGAAAGGAGAAGGTGGGTAGCTGTAGGCTGATACAGACCACTCTGCTTGATCATAACGCCAGCGGGAGTGAAATTCTAACATTGGGTTCGTTGTGGGTTTGTGTAAGGCTGCCGTACAAATAATTGAAACAGGAAAAACGATTCATAAGATAATGTGAACAGAATGAGATTTCTATACATTTAGAGGAGCGTGTGACAAACATACATAGGTTTAGAGTCCACTGTTAGGGTATCCAAAACGATGTCTTTGTAACCCCCATAGGGGGTTGATGAATGGGTTGAAACTCTCCTAATACAGCATGGAAGGGAGAGTTGCTTTAAAAAGTCGAACTAAGTTGGTCATTTAGTGAACTCATTTCAGGAAGAAAAGCAGAATCGAATAGGAATAGTGGAAATATGTGGACATTGATGACCCGAGAAGCTACACTATGAAAATTTAATTTCAAAGAAGGTCTGGAGAAAAGAGGACAGGACTTATGGAATGAGGAAATTTCCAAGCACCTCTCGCTATCATTGTTTCTTTTCTCTGTTCAATAGATGCTAGCTGTGACTGTGTCCGGACGCGCGACTGGAAGAAGCTCACGATGCATCAGTCGAAGTCTTGCAAAACAGAATGAAACCTGTGTTACATTAATTTCTAGCTAAAACGAGTTCTTTAAAAATTCGAAACGGAGCTTACAACAATTATCCTTGAAGGAAGATGTCCAATTGCTTATTTGGTGTATTGAGGACTATAAAGATGTTTTTTTAGAAACAGGTTGTTCTTTTTTTATATGATGAGTCTCTATAGTGGTTAAGCTATAGGACAATTGTCAAGATAGAGAGTATCTCGTTGGGGTGGATGAGCTGAATTCGTGGGACCTGAACGAGTAGGAGCTGATAAAATCTGCTGCTAAGATAATAGTGTACAAACAATGACTTTGAGGTATGTAAACCGATTACGGGTTTCTCGAGTGTAGTATTTCTTTTGTTAGTTACTACTGGTGGCGAGAGCCACGTCCGAGAGGCGCATGCCCTTATAGATTGTATAAGAAGATGAGTTCAACCAAGTTTCCATATAATGTCTGTGGACGTTGTTGTCGAATCTGATAAGCAGCCAGATTGTTGCATAATTGAAGTGGAAAGGCAATTCGCATACACCTAGCACAAAATCAGCATCAGAAGTGCGGTAGGGAAGTAGTATGATGAGCTACGTTCCCTGGAGACCAAAGTACTCAGCAGAAGTGTCACAGGGAAAGGCTGTCTCACACATACTGTATGATAGATGTGGCAGTGATGTGAGAGTTTTGAGCCAGATTTTAGTTAGCACAGTAACGTCGGAGATTCCGCACGGGATTGAGTTAGCAAGAGGATTTAGCGGCCTAAAACACCTGGAGCTCTCGATCAACATATTAGAGAACGTTTAACATCACCCCACCAAAACTATATAAGATATATTAGATCTATTTCTCCCACCACAATTCACACCCCACCTTCCCCACCCCCCCCTACCTCCCACGCAACTCTTACCTTTTGTTCGCATTCTACTGCTAGTGTATGAGAATCAGGAAACCACTTCACATCAGTGATGCACTATACCGTTGTTCACAACGCCACCCACAGGAATATCAACGTGCCGATATTTTGCAACCCCATAATGACAGTCATGATTAGATAGGTCATCGTAAGAGCAGGAAGAAAAGGGCCAGAGCCAACATCGATGTAGCACCGCCAACAACCTCCACACCTCTAAGCAACCGAGATTAAGAACCACTGGAGCTGGACTGCTAAGAAGAAGTAATGCGAAATTCTCTGTGAAACAGAACTGCCTCATTCCGCAGCTAAGGACCTTAGTTATGCATATGTGAGAAGCAGGTATGGTTGACCATCCCATAATTATTTGTAAGGAGGGCAAACGGATTCCGCCCCCGCGAACCTTCACCTCACACTAAGTAAAGACTCACCAAACTATTTGCGAGCCTCAGACCTTCTCAGCCAACCCACCATTTTCCTGTTGCCTTGGCAGATCATCATGCTGTGAGTTACCTCAATATCTCTGATGACCCACACTGAACATAGCGCGCACGTACCATTTTAAAATAAGTTTGAATTACGGACTTGTGTACTGTCTGTTGCCTAATGTTCTTAAGACTTACTACCTCCACACTTGAAGTCGCCTCAGCAAACTGCTCTGGCGCTGTAGTCACTAGGGCCCTCTGGTTTATCAGCGGCTCTCATACAGTGTTATACCCTAATCCGATCGTAGTTGGCTGAAAAAAATGGGATATGTAAGATACGGAGCATAAAAGAAGGCGAGATCTTACAGACCTAAAGCACATATCCGACGCATCTACGCATCACAATCGTAATAAAGAAGAAGAGTCTCATTGTGAATCGTTGAGACAGAGGTAAACGGAACGAAGGTCTCCTTTATATGAGTCTCTTTTCGGCCTCCGGTAGAACTCGCGTCTCGTAGTCCGAGGCCTTGACATATGGTTCCCTAAACTCTAGCCTTGCTAAGCGGACCGGTAGTTGAAGCGAGAGCAACCGCCAAGGTCATCACAATAATTCTCAAAGACCGCAAGAAAGTGACCCTCAGTACTCCATTTAAAGGCCGGATGAGACCCTAGCTTTAACATGAATTTTGCATGCGCTATGAATCCAGTAGCTACTTCTGCTCAGCAGTCTTAAACAGACTCATCTTCCTGACCAGTTGCTGGTCTAAGGCCGCTACTAGACACGCGTTGTGTACTAGGCTGAGATTCGTTTAGCTCTTCTCAATTGAAATCCTTTGGTGAAAAAGTTGTCTGGGTAGGTGTTTATTGCTCTTTAAGCAATGCACAAAAGTATGAATGCAACTACTTGATTGCTAACGTTCTTTCAGAACATCCGCTCCAGTATACTGTAGAGGTTTGTGATCTTCTTTCTCATGCAAAAACCGCCAGCGAACCAGACCTAGCCCGCATCAATGTAAAAGTCGGCATCTTGGTAATGTGCTTCCACTCTGTCAGTTCTATCGGGTCTAGAATACGACTCCAAGTGTTAGTCCTGATTTCTTTGGAAAGTGCTGATCTTCTTTGATATTGGTGCTGATCTTCTGGCTGCAGTGCTGATCACCTTTGGCATTAATCCTGATCTTCTTTGGCACTAGTGTTGATCCTTGAATTCAATCAAGAGTAATTTGACAGAGAAACTCGCAACATGCTTAATTATTTTGAAGACGAACGTATAGGCAGCTAACGGTCAATAGATAGTAAATCAGCAGGCGATGCCATGAATTAGAATTTTATGGCATGTTGGCAAGAATACGAGCGAGTATGATGCGGTCGTTCTATCTCTTGCCGGGAAGTCATAGCTATCCGAAGGTGGTGCATAAGCACGTTAGATATGTGTAATGATCGCCTGGAAGTCTTAAACAAGTGACTCGAGATTTATAATGTGAAAATGTAGAAAAATGCTAAGTAGGAGATAACGGACATGATTACTCCTGGATGGAACCACAGATACTACACTCGTCAAGCAGAAGAAGACGTAATCGTCTCGTCAATCTAACAGACCACGACACTGGAGCTCCTTTAGACCCTCTTGCAGTAGAAGAAGGATGGACTAGATACATTTATGAAGTACCACTCAAGAATATAGAGAGAGCGAGAAGTGGGCTGCCACTGCTTCTGAAGTCGTTCTCATGGTAACGTGCATGAGGGAAGTACCTATTCGGACAACAGAGTACCTTCATATGGCATGATTGAGTTATTTTTACGTCGGATGCTTATCCGTGACAACGGTGTGTCCCCAAGTAGTTCTTGTGGTCGACAAGTGCACGAAGCGATAACCATAGCGCACACCAATCGCCGTCGAGCTCGGACCGATGGCGCGTCTCACTCATATTCACAAATCTCCCTATACCCTTCCCACTCAACTCTCACTGGGCCATGTCAAAACTTCTACTTTTATAACTCGTCACACCCCACGAATCTTCTTCAGCGCCATTCTCTCTTCAAGCTGAGATTGCTCCGTAAACACCAGATAGCCATATCTGAGCCATCAGGAACTCACCACAATGCGCCAATAATGTCAAGCAACACTATTGGTCTCACGATAATACAACATTCTAGAATGACTATTATCCCATGTCGTATGGTACATGTAAGTTTTGAAAATAGCCAGTTATATAGACAGGGTGTGATCAAAGATTCATTGTATGCGATCGTAAAGAACATTTTGAATCTTTTTCCAAAATCTAAGTACGTAACGACGGATACATATACATGGTTGCGGATAGTTAGGATGAACGCTTCTGAGTCGTCGGCTATATCTCGTTTAGATATTTCGAAATCGAGTATCTCTGGACAATGTTTCAGGGACAACTTGTGTCGCTTGGGCTGTCCACCGATCTGATTGTCGAGATAGTTTTTAGTAGTGAGGCTACTCATTATGAAAATACTAGTATAGCTTCAAAGTTTTGTATTATCCAAGGGATCAGAGTCCTTGTTCGCCGGCAATCAACACTCGACTTCGACAAATACGTACGTTTTCATCTTTCGGGATAACATCTGATGAGCATGTCTTCCACGTCAAGGGTCAGGCAGCCACGATCTGTCTTCTAACAGTCTCGCCTTCTACACGTTTTCTGCTTACTGATAGTGACCTGTTCGATTCGCGCATCTCGACACTTTCGCAATCTGTTTAATTCTACCCCAGTAAACACGTTGTCGCAATACGTGACCACCTTGAGGAGTCAAGACGATGTCGCATGCCGTAGCCACTGTGGATTGCTCGATGTCAGAACTGCTTGTCACGGGTGGAGTGACCGTAGGGACATCCCAATAGTATGAGCGGCGATATGAGATTGCAGTTTTCAGTTGGAGATGACAATTAGCTAATCAGATACAATCGTCAGAGGACGGGTGTGCATATCATATACTGTAGGAGCAAAGACAGATTTACTAATCGAGTTACGCTGGTCTTAGAATGATGCTCTGATTTGAGCTAATAGCACGGTTCCTCAGAAGAATAGTCGAGTATGCGAGTACCACCATTCTTGAGGCGCACGGTCTGAGCAGCACTACTTCAATTTATCATATCATAAATATATGTGCGGGTGCATCGAGCTCGCGTCTTGATCGGTCGAATTGCGAGAGTACACTCCCGGTGTTTGCAATACCAGAGTCTATCGCACATGTGGAACTTGAGACACGCCGTGCACTGTGTGCGTCTCGTTAATGAGAACGAAATTTAGTGCCATCTGCCCTCGATATTAAACGCAACTGTGATCTTTATCTATCTGATCTCTGGTCCTAGACTCAATCGTTAAGCTACTATTGAATCCGTCTGAACCGATGAGATACGTTTATGATGCCATCAGACAGAAGATTTCGATCGTAAAGACACCATGATCGAGACGATATGGAATCTCTGCTAACATCACCCTTATCGCAACAGCATTCACAGTTCCCCGACCTTATCGGCTTGCGACGCTTGCGAAGTACGACGTGCGACAATCCAGCATGATCAATTAGCATTTACTAGAACACGTCAGTCGCACTTGCGCTTCTCATGTCTACTAGTTAGCGTGAGTGCAGCAGCGATTCTACGGAAGGACCGGCGAATACGGGCGATCTAGTAAGAGCTTCAGCGTAAACTGCTGACGAAGCGTTAAAGCGGCAGAGGTCTATGCAGTGCTCGTTGTAGAGCCGCAATAGCTCTAATGACGGATCTATTAGCAGATCGTATATACTGTGTGGTCAATTTATTCTGATCATATGAGTTCGAGAAGTTGTATGTATGTGCGTACAGAGAGTATAGGACTCATGTTGAGTGAAAAGCTACGGTATGATACAGGAGTTGTATTGGTGTATAAGAATCTATGTGTTACGTTGATAGCGGCTCGCGCGACTCATGTGTGTGTGGGCCCTTCTCTCCAGTTATTTAATAGCTTAGTTGCTCTTATTCCTATGATACGCTGTCGAGTATATTGCGCTGTGACTTAGTGAATTGCGCCTCTCCTCCTCAAGCTCTCCTACATCCTGAGATATGCATTGAGGTGTCCACCCTTATACCTACATACTGAAAATGAGTATACACATGTATATGGTCTTATTGACTTTCAAAGTTGGCTGTTTCATCCACTAATCTTACTTTACCTTTCTCATGATATGTCTAATCATTTAGTTCTATACTATATCGATTCATAATTCATTATTATGTAAGCTAAGGAGGTAATAAGATTATATACACGATGATATAGTAGAAGAGCGTTTCTTTATATTTATTACTAGTATATGTTTAAGCGAAAATTATTCGTAGAAAATCAGTGAGTATAACACTTACATATGTAGATATTTGCCTGTCAGTAAAGTTCACTGAGTATGTGATAGCACGCAATTCCCCTATCTTATATCTACATTGTTATTTTTTACTCACTAGATGCTAAGCTATTGTTACTTATGTATTTACTACTCCAAAGTAACAAGCTTCTCCACCATAACGAAATTTCATTCTCAGTATATAGATTGCGTAAGGATGGAGGTAGTTTGCAGGAAAAATTGGTCTGAGCTATTTCAGATGATATTCAAAACCTATGGATCAGAAATCAACGACAGTTATTAACGATTAATGAGAGATTAGCAGAACAGAGACTATAGCTATACGATTTAAGAAGAGTTTGTGACTAAAACTTCTAATAACGCTATATATTCCAGTGTATGTGAGAGATATTCCATATAAGTGAAAAGGGCAGTATAGCTTTACATGTGCTCACCCCATAGGAGGTGTCCGATGGCTGAAATCTTCCTAATACAAACTGAGGCACACCACCCGGAGGAAAAAAAAATTGTCTGAGAAGCGTACGACAGTTTGGAAGAAATATTACCCATTTTTAACACAAAGTTCGTGGATAAATGAAGCCTATTTCACATGAAAGTTACGCTTTTGTTTGTACAAACACTAGGGAATCAGTGGAGAGTTCTCCTGATGGAACCCAAGTGAAGTGTTCTGGGCTATAGATAACACAGGAGTCATAGTGTAGAGCACATTTCTCGGGAGCCCATAGATAATATTACTAGAAACAGACAGTAGATTATAAGTGGCTAACTGGATGTGACTACACGTGTAGCAGCATCACACTTCGTATGCTATATATCTCCGTTCAAAAGAGGTCTCCGGAGACAGTATCTATCCGAGGTGACTTAGGACTTTGTAGTGAATGAGAAGTTCCAACATGCAATTTCCCTCTCCTTATTAGCAGTCATGTTACTCCTCTCGAATTAAGCATTCTAGCGTGACATTGCTTTTAGAATTAATGGAAATGAGTCTCTTGAGCGAGTTGCGGATGTCGAGAAGTATAGTTCGCGATGCATTAGGTCGCACTGGTCAACGGTCTAGACAAAATGAGAAACTAAACCTGTTGTTACATTAATTTGCATAGCGAATATAAACAAGCTCTTCTTATAATTCGGAAACACGAACGGTACAAAGCTACTCATACATTCCATGTTGACAGGATTACTAGGCACATGTCTATTCGTTTATATGAGGAACTCACCAAGATTGATGTGGTCTAGAAACAGTTGTCTCATGTGGGTATATTAATAGGGGTTTCAGAAGTTACAGCGTAAAGTAAGAATCACGTTGGGGTATATGGATAGGGAGAGGTCTTAATATCGGTGGGGATACCGTGACTAGCAGTTATGGATGCATGAATATAATATCTATAGTACTGTACTATTAGGATATAGTATACGTACATAACAATGACATATGTAGTAGTTGATGTACTCTTTAAGGGTTTTAGAATTGTTTACTTGTATGTAGATTTGGTGGAGGAGCCTCGCCATGAAGTAAGAAGTATAAGTATTTGATAGTATCAATGATCATTCAAAGTCTCCAATATAATTCTTGTAGGACGTTAGTTGGTCGATATTATAAGCAGCCAGAGTGTTTCATAAAATTTGGAAGGGAGCATATTGCACAATATTACACCTTAGCTAAATCAGATTCAGAGTTGGGTAGGAAAAGTATGATATATTAGATACCCTGGAAAAGTACCAGTGAAAGGGTTACCAGGAATATATAGAGGGTCTATCCTTTTCTATATAATGATTTGAGTTGTTGGAGGTTTGGTTATCTATATTATAGATATCCGTTGTGTATAGCTCTATAGTAAAGATACTCACTAACACTAGGAGCTCTGTCTCTACATATGAGTGACTTATTGACGAGTCTACTCCACAACAAAAGACATTCAATATAGATAGTATCTCCATATAGGTAATGGAAGTATTTCTACATAGCTCTTTCCTGTGAGATAGCTTCACATTGTCCCGTTATTCTAGAAACCACACGTCGTGATTGGCGCACATGATTCCGAGCAACCACACAATTTTACCTGACTTTACGACGAACTCTCGTAGCATCTAGATGCTTTAGACACCCTCACTTCCCCGCTAGGCGTATAGCTTTCCGACAGAAATGGGCCAAATAGTGTGTGTGAATGGCAGGAGTAGCAATGCACGCGACCCAGCTTTTAAAGCAAGTCGAGGCATACCACTCTCAGGGCGACATCATCAAGATGTACCAAGCCGTCACCTATACACATTTTCTGTTGCTTAATATGACAATGGATTCCTAGGTTAATTTCTAGAGGTATCTCGATTTTATGATGGACCCTGAGCATAACAGTCATCCTAGGCATTAAATAGATCTTGAAACGCACTTAATATGAGCATTGATGCCTCAGTAGATTGTGCAAGGTAACATTTTAACCTTCACTCATGGCCGCTCCCAAATAACTCTGGCCTGATTAGGTCCCACAGCTCTCTGTATCACCGATCCGCATCTAGTGCAGATTCTGAGCGCAACATCACTGATTCGATCAGTTGTGCGATGTTTAATAGTATACGACTAAGCCATCTGAGCATAACCCCTTCATATGACCCTCTACAAATCTAATATATAGAAAAGCTCTTAAATCATAACAAAACAATAAACTATTGTTGTCTAAATAACCGGAGAGCCCTCTCTGAATCCTTTCTCCCGTGATGAAGTCTTCGCAGTTGATGCTGTGGATAATGCTCTCTCTCGAATAAGTAGGTAAAAGAGCATGCGTAAGCATAGTCATGTTCCACTCCAGCTTGCAACACACCCTGGTTCTCAACCCGGAAAGAATGGCCCTCGGCTAAGCTTACTTATTTTATCTCATTCACTACAGTAGTTAATAGATTTCATAAACTAGTAGTATGAGACGTATCTTTACATAAATATATCGATAAGTCATTGGACAGTGATCTTACTGTCTACAGGATAACGTTAGAGACAACCATACCAGCAATATGAAAGAGGTTGTTCCTGTCGAGGTAAAGACGCACTGAGTAGGACAGGCTTGGAGTCATCGCTGCGCCGGTATATTCCCTCATATCGCCATCAGTCCATTCTGGTGGGAAGTTCTTTCAGATCATGTCACGAACGTAACAGTCATTTGTCTCATTTCTTTGATATATTCAGCAGATGGTGCTGAGAGACCCAGTACTATGTTTGGGATTACTGCTGGTGATTATTGCTTGGTCGTTGTTATCTCAGTAAGCATTGGAAGTTTCGAGACTGTGGTAGATAGTGCAGGTTCGGACTATGTTGTTAGTATTCTAAGCCTCACGGTGTCTCTGCGAGACACCTCAAGCTCAGTATGCGTGCTCGTCGTCGCAGCTTTCTTTAGATAGCTTCTTTTGCTCTTCACCTGCGGCTTCATTTGGGAAAGTTTGCCTTTCTGCTTTTCAGCTGCTTCTTTAGCAGCTCTCTTTCTTTTTAGCAGCTGGTCTCTATTAGCAATGTTTTTTCTCTTTTGCTTTTTGTCAAATTCATCGAGCATTCTTTCATCACTTTTATAGTTCATAGTTCCTGTATTACGATTATTTTCGCCAAGGGAGGATCGTGATTATATAAGGCCATATTTCAGAAGTCTACCCCGGTACACAGTATACTTAATATATATATTATATATATATATATATATATATATATCAATATAAATATATAATACTTATATATATATATATATATATATATTAATATATATATATAATATAATATATATTATAATATAGAATATATTGTTGCATTAGGTGAATTATTATAATCAAGATTATGAGCTTCGCGGAAAGAAAGTATAAATTACATTTATTTTGGAATATTTACAATTTTTGCGAAGTTAATTTGATTAAAAATAATTTCATTCAAAATTATTTTGAAAAATTGATATATATTTTTTTTAGAATAAACTTATTTTTTATGGGAAAAAGAAAGAGCAAAAGGAAAGCTTCGCACTTCGAAATCTTAGATACCACTGAGAAGTATAAATCTAAGGTAAATTATTCCCATGGTTGGGGTGATTGGTCGTAGATCATTGGTCGTCAGTCGATCGGTCGGTGGATCTCTCATTCAAAATTCATCGATTGGAATCCGAACCAATCTTTCGTTCAAAACTCATCGTCTGAAGATTGTGTTACTATCGGTCGTTCATAGATCTGGTCTTTGAGAAAGTTTAAAGTATTTGTGTGAGGAATATTCATAAGGATTGTTATGAATAGCGAATTTCAATAGCTATTATTTTAGAAGAATATTTATACATTGTGATCTAGAGTCCTTGACCTTTAGAATATTTGACATGACCTGAAGTCACCTAAGAAGAACAGTTTATCTATTGTTGAATAGCCAAAAGAGTCCAACCTTGGTCCGAGGACATTCTATGTTTACAGGACTATCAGAAGCAAACGTGGGAATTTAGAATCATTTAGAAATTCTTGTATCTGAGATTACGATTTGCGAGATAAGTTATACTTAACGCAGACAGATTCTTTTATTTGGATTTTTATTAAAAGAATTCCTGGATTGTCACTTTTTTATTTATCTGATATCCCATCTTGTGAATATTAATTGGGAGACTGTGTCCGGGAGTGCTTCTGAAAATGGATTACGACTCATTGGCGAAACTTTTAAAGGCATTAGAATTGGACCGAAATAATGACACAAATTGGGATAAACTTTAAAGGGAGAAAAATAAATTGAAACTAAGGAAAAATAAGTCAATATAAAATGTTAAATAAAATAAATCGCAAAGAAATTTAAGTGGCTGAGGATCTCATGTCAGGACAAATTCTTTTCGGACTCTGCACCGCAAAATATAAATGTAAACTGTTAGAAAAAGTATGAAAAGTTTTTTATCAACTGATATAATACCCACCCAAAGGTGTGAAGATTGTGACTATAAAAAAATATTTAATTTTTACCTCTTAATTTAGTTTTTTAGTTTTTTTATTTAAAATTTGTTTTTCTTATTGTATATTTAAAATTGTTGTTACTAACTGATTTCCCAATGGAAAATATCTCCCAGTCTTATTTTAGTTATTTTGCTTCTCTTTAAGCTTTGCATCTTCTTATTTAAATGTTGATGGCCTTTGTTTATGAACACTGACGGAAGTCTCAGTGTACACGAATGATCTGAGTCTCAGTGTACAACATGATGAGTCTCAGTGTAACATGACTGAGGTAGTTGGTTTTTCTTCATTACTATTCCGAAACCACATGGGTGGCTGAATCATTCGTTATTCTTAAAGATTTCTGGACAAATTTTGATTCTGTAAAACACGCACGTTCTTTATTATTCTTTACCAATCTTGAGCAGCTTTACTTAAGCTCACTACAATCGTTCTGAAAGGTTGGTTTTTCTCAACCTGTGTGAAAAACGAGACCTATTTAAACCCTCAACTATTTAATTTCTTTATCTCTCTTTATCTACAAAATATTCGAATGTACTTTAAACTGGATTTTTAAACTTCCAATTATAAAACTTATCTTAGATCGTGAGTATGACTTTTGTAAATAATTCCACGCGAAATCGTTCCTCTCTCTGACCCTTAGTTCTTTATTCTTCGGTTTGATGAATCTTTTTTGTGTTGTTGTACGTGTGGAATTCCTTCGATGACCTTTTTTGGTGTTTACGTGTGGAATCCTTGCGAGAATCTTTTGTGTGTGTTGTACGTGTGGATCCTTTCGTATTGAATTTTTTGTGTTGTTGTACGTGTGGAATCCCTTTCGATGAATCTTTTTTGTGTTGTTGTACGTGTGGAATCCTTTTGATGAATCTTTTTGTGTGTTGTTGTACGTGTGGATCCCTTTCGATTGAAATCTTTTTTGTTGTTTGACTCTGCAATTTCCTTTCGATGGAAATTCTTTCTCTAATAATAAGGCTTGAATCCTTTCGATGAATCTTTTTTGTGTTGTTGTACGTGTGGAATCCTTTCGTGAAGAAGTCAAGTTATTTGCCTTGGCGAATCTTCTATCCTTATTATTTTTTTCTAGCTAAGTTAACACCGATTTTCTCTCCAACCAGTGAGTGGCTATTCGCAAATGAATAATTTTTTTAAATTATTAATTTTGGGTTCTTATTTTGACCCACTTTCTTAGTTCATGTTCTATCTTCTCACCTTTTCTCTTTCCTCTTTATGCTGATAACTTCTGAGTTATCGTTTCAAATTCGAGCAAAACCAAACCAAGGCAATGTAAATTAGTTGCTAGATCGGTGGCTTTAGAATAACTGCCTCTGATATTTGGTAACATTCAGGTTCTCAATAATTCATTTATTTAACCTATCTACTTGACAAAGTCTTCCACATTACATTTTTGAAAGCTTAAATCTTCAACCTTGTACTTTACGTATTCTTGTGATCTTTCTTGAAAGGTCTTATTGTTTCTATCACATGTTTCTAATTGGTTAGGTGAGCTGAGGCGGAGTTAGAACTACTTCAGAGCACCTTTTGTGCTTGCTACATATAGTGTTGTTTGTCCTCTTAATGAAGATTACGTTCCGTATCAGAGGATTTCCACACACGCAATTCTTCTCTAATGATGGGTGGAGTCTAGGGATTTTCTTATCAACTCTTCTGCTCTCGCTGACTTTTTCTATTTTTTTTTTAATCTCCAGTCTATCACCTCACCTTTTCTTATATACTATCCTTCTATTTATAATGAGCGAAACATGCTTTCTAACTCAGTTCTGAAATTAAAAAAAGTTTTCACTTTTCTTTTATTATAAAAATTTTGTAATGTTTTAATAAAACTAAAAAAATGTGGATTATGTATTTTAATTAAATTACGAATGTTTCATAGATTTTTAGGCCTTATGATATAGTGATGCCATTCGTTAACGATCTGCATCCGCCGGGCACTCCGCACCATTATAAAGATTCCGCATCCGCGTTTGTCTCTGCGGATGTTGCGGGATAGTCTATTGTCATTGATTTGCGTAAAGAATTTTATAATAAAAAAAATGTAAGATGAATCTAAACGCAAACTTTTAAAATGAGACATGGGGACTCGAAATCAACTTGTAATGATACTTCATGTCTCACAGCGTTCATAATTTAATTTTGAGGTCAAGCAGAGTCACATGAGATTAGGGATGCAAATAAAAATCTGCTCCTCTTTACAGCTTCTGTCTCCGATATATACCATTAATCTCAACAGCTAATGGGAGCATTTCCTCGCACCATCTTCAAATCCAAAAGATGACGCTTTAAAAAGAATGAAAGGATTGTAATAAAACTAGAGCCTAGAAGAAAACGCTTTGGTTTTTGTGAAATTAATGACCTTCATACTATTGCACTTATTTAGATCCCGTTATAAAGGCATGTTTGTTTTGTAACAACAATATTAGAACAAGAGAAAAAATGAATCTGCTGCCATCACTATAATCTTCAAGAACTGAATATTCTGTATAATATTCTTTTCAAAAATAGTTCAAAACAATCACTGTTATAAAAATCTCGTTTTCTTTTTTATAATCATCAACTCCTATTCTCAGATTGGGGTGAGGTGTTGTAGCAGGACACCGCACAGAAACAGTCAGTTTAGGAAGAAGATTGACGCAAGTGCGAAAGCGGAAGTCCCATATATATATATAATATTATATATATATATATATATATTATATATATATATCTACATTATATTATATATAGGTATACTATATATATATATATATATATATATATATATACTATAATATATATATATATCTCTATATATATATATATTAGTATATAATATATATATATAAATATATATAATATATATATATATTATATATTATATATATATATATATATATATATAGTATATATAATATATTATAAATATATATATATATATATATTAATATATATATATATATATAATATATATATATAATATAAGAAGAATGGATATTCTTAAGAATGAAAATAAGGGAACCTGCTTAGAATAATGAGAATAGGGATTGGCTGCCTTTGTGTAACTGAGAAGAATATGGAATTGTAGGGATTGTGGAAAGAACACTTCGAAAATTGTATAATACCTTGCAAGTAAGAAAGCGTGATTATGTGAAGTGTGTAGTTTGGTGGTGCAAGAATGAATTCGGTATTTTGGGGTGAGGGTCATTAGCCAAGGAGACGGTAATGCGGTTAGAGTTGAAAAAAAAGTTGAAGAACTGTAAATCTGCAAGTTATAGATGTGAAATTATGGTCGAAATGATCAAAGAACACGTAAGGCGAGGTGTTGATTGTATTGGATTTTTGAAAGTTGTATGTAATTAAAAGCATTTATGGGGAGTTGTATTAGTTCCGAGGAAGGAAGTGAGAGCCAATAATAATTACCCTTTTATCAAAGGTGTAAGGCGCAGATCTTGACGGGAACGGTAAGAATTTATAGGGGAATTTAAGTTATGAGTGTTGTGGGGAAGATATATGCTCTTATTTTTTGATCGAAAGGGTGGTCTAGTTGACTGGAGGGGACGATTGAGAGTGAAGGAACAGGGACGTCTTGGAGTGGTAGAGGGATGTGTGGGCATAAATCTTTGCCCACTTTGAAACAAAATAATTTGAGAAAATGAGGGAGAAGAAGAATAAATTTGTATTTTTAGTTTTATTGGATTTGCCAAACAAGGCGTCATATAAGATTAATAGATTAAGCTCTATGCGCAGGTGTTAGTTTTGAATATAATTGGTGTGTGGCAGGCTTCTGAATGGAATCAAAAGTATGTATGTGATAGTGAAGCGCGAGTGTCACAGAATTAAATTGGTCGTTGAAAGTAATTGGTATATTAAAATAGCGGAAGTGAGGCAGAGTGTGTTATGTCTCTCCTTGTTATTCAATTTGTATATGGATGGGGTTATGACAAAAAGAATTAAAGGTGGCGATGGCAGAATTTGGTGTAGACATGACGGAGAATGGGGAGGTGAGTGGAGGGTGCCCAACCTATTATATGCGGATAATTGATTTGGTTTTGTGTTGGTGAATCTGAAGAGAGCTCTGACGATCAGGATTAGTAGGGAAGATTTCTGGCCAGGGCTGTGTAAAAGAAGTGCGTTTGAAAAGTAAAACCGTAGATAGAGTAACGGTTATGGTTTAAGTGAGAGACAGTCCTCGGTGTTAAGTTATGTTAATGGCGTGAGCTGAGCTGCGCAGTAAGATGGCAAGTTTAAATATTACGATAATATGTTGGATTGGAAACGGAAATGATGATGCAGAGTGTAGTAGAAAGTGTGGAAGGTCAGGGAAGGTGCCAACACATTTATACGTGAACACGGTAGTGTGGATGTAAAGGGACTAGGGTCCTTGAGTTGCGCTAGGGTCTTACAATGAGGGTATGTTGTTACCTGTGTTAATGTTAGTAGTGAGACTATTGGTCTGGAAAAATAAGAGGTATAGATCTTAAAGTTCAATGTGTTCCAGTATGGACAATTCTTAGGGCATTTGGATGTGGTTAGGTGTGAAAAGAACATTTGATAAAATAAGGAATGAACGTGATTAGAGAAGGTGTGTGGTGTTGAAAAAAGGCGAGGTTAAATGAGGAGAATAAAATGAAAAAGTACATTGAGATAGGTTGGTCATGTGGAAAGGAAATAATGACAGTCGGTTTGGGTTAAGCGGATGTATCAGTGGTTAGTGTGGTTTGGGACTCGAACACCGAGCTGTCGAAACCGAATGAAAAGTGGATTGAGTCTGGGTAAATGAATCTGTCATTCTGAGCAGAGAAATGGAGTTTTGGCCTCAGAGGGAGAAGAAAGGTGCATAATAGGGAATTGAATGTCGGTTCTGTGAAGGGTATGCCGTTTTGCTGGATATGCCCAGGGAAAGAACCCCACATTGACACGATACCACAGTGAGGGTCCGTGCAGTCCGTGAAGCTTCAGGGTGGATTTTTCTGATCGCGCAGATTTCTAACGGACGGTGTAATAAACGGGGACGGAAAGGGGGAAAGGGTCTTTCTTTTTCGACTTGCTTCATTTCTTCTACTACTTTTTTCTGTTCTGCGTAATTATGCTACGCACCTTCCACCCCCAATCTGGGGAATAGGAGGAAGATGATAATAATACTAATAATAATAATAATAAATTTAAATAATTAATTAATTTTGTACGTATATATGTAAGTTATATATATATTATATATATATATATTATATATAATATATACATATAATATTATATTATAAATATATATATATATATAATATATATTATATTAATAATATATATAATATATAATAATAATATAATATATATATATATATATATATATATATATACTATATATTATAATTCAAGGGCCCTCCCCATGATTGCTGAATTTTTCAAAAGGCCAATGTGACCCGCTTTATTGTGAGCTGTGGGCAGTGGGTTCTGGTCATAATATACTGACTTCCAAAAAAAAAGATATATATATATATATATATTTATATAATAATAATTATATATATAAATATGATATATATATATATATATATATAATATATAATATATATATTATATATAGTAGTATAATTTATAAATATAATATATATATATATTACGTTATATATATACTATATTATATACTAGTATAGTATACTATATATATATATTATATATTATAATACTATATATATATATAATATATTACTATATATATATATATAGATATATAAGTATATATATATTACTATGTATATATATACACACAGGGGGTTCACACTTTCTGGAAAGTCAGGAAAAAAAAAAAAATTTGGCTCAGGGAAAGTCAGCGGTGGAAACGTCTTTTTAAAAATATGCTGAAAGTTTAGGGAAATTTTTTCCAAAAAGGTCAGTTGGAAATTTTAAAATTTCATAACATATGAAGAATGATCCATGGACCAAGTTCATATTTTATTGACTATTAATTTTTTTTTTTCCTTACTGTTTATTAATTGCTGGAATAAAGAGATGTATTTGATAACTTGTGATTATGAAAAGGATGGAGGCGAGGAATGACATTCCTATAAGACTCACTTCTATTTTTACGTGTTACCCCATAAGAGGTTGTTCCAAGTTCATCCTTTTGATGAAGTGATTGGTATATGGATGTGTTTTTAGACTGTATGACTTATGACTAATCTGTTTATATCTTTTTCTTTTAGGGATTTTACTTTTTGAGGTGTTTTTTTTTTGAGCGTTTGACGAAGTTGATTTCAATTTTGTTGCAGATTGGAACCCGGTCATTTTTCATATTTAATTTTATAAAAAATAATACTTTTCAGCACAAAAAAAAAACTAGAACTTAAACACTACGTGGTGGACATTCAACACTGAACCCACAGGTTTATCAGCGTGGTTCGGGGTAAAGCGGACTGACTACGTTATGGTTAAAATAGAGAACTCGGAATCTAGAATTCTAACATGGGAGGCCAAGCCGAAGTTTCACATTTAAGAGGCGGAAAGTGAAAACTCATTTGAATTTAATCAAAAACTCAGCAGGGACCAAACCATCATTGAAAAACTTTTCATTATGTGTTTCTAATTAATACAAAATATTAGTGAACAGTGTGTGTGCACAGAAAATTTATGGGCCTTTTTTTTGGGCCCCCAATGGTCCATCAAACTTCAATCTCAATTACCTCAACCGATTTGTAAATGACCCTGAGTGTTCTATTAAAAACCACCCAAAACCAGTTTATCAATCAGATTTCATCTTTTCTTTTTGAATTAAAGATGATGTTACAAGATCTGAAATACTTGATGCGGCATTAAAGGGTGTGTGGATGATTTAAAATGTCTTTAAACTCATTTCGTGTGCAAAGATATAGGCGAAACATTTAATTAATGTTTCCAGATAAGATGATGTGGATAGCTTCAAATTTTTTAAAATGGGGCCGGCATTGTAAATGGTAAAATATGTGGATATTTAACATAGCCTGCTTCCCCTATTTTTCTTAGAAAGCAATAAAGCACAATACCCTCTACTTTGCAGTGAAGGCTCATTCAACCCTTGAATTAAAATTCAAAATATTTTTGATTGGTGATTGTCTTTCTAGGAGACTTGATTAGTTTTTTTTCTTCTATAGTACCTGGGATCAATGTGATGTGGAAATTGTGGCAATTTATTAAATTAGGACTGATAATTTCCCTATAAATTAAGCAATTTTAGGAGAATAGTACTGAAACAAAAGAACATAGTCTTGATTTCCTCAAAGAAGAAAACCACCTGGCACAGCTAAAGATCTCTATGAAAGTATTTCATTAATTAAGTTCCTATCATCAAAAAATGTTTTGACAAAATGTAAAGAGCTGCCCATAGGAAGATATTGAAAAACATTCTCAAAGAGTCAAGCAAATAGAACCAAAAAAAGAAAAGAGAGAATTCAGGTCAATAACTGGTCTAACTAATAACTAACTGTAAAGCGCAGAGAAAGAAATGTTTAAAACTTGAAAGCTTTACAGCAAAAGAAGCGACGCTATAAAATCAAAAAAACATTTCAGATGCTTGAGAAGAAAAAAGTTAACCTAAATCTCCCCATTTAGAAATTTTGTGATCACAGTGGACTTTACAATTCACCTTAGGCTATTAATTGTAAGCTTTTAATTTATTTTTTCTTTCTGTTATAAATTAAAGCTGTTTTACTTTTGGAAAAATATAAAAAAAAGGATTGTATTGGATGGCTATGGGGAAGGTATAGGGCTGAGATTAACTAAAAAAAAAAAAAAAATAATTATTTTTTAAAATATTCATCCATGGATGATGCAACAACCAGTTTCTTAAGTCAAATTTTCAATATTTAATTGTATGACTGAGTAAATTAGGCTGCAAATGATGATTAATAGACTATTTTTATTACGCCAAAAATAACGAACACGCTTGTCAGGGAAAATTTGCGCGCTGGTCAGGGAAATTCAGGGAATTCAAATTCAAAAATTTCAGTGTGACCCTGATATATATATTATATATATAATATATATTATATATATATAATATATATATATATATATATATATATATAATAATATATATATATATATTAATATATTATATATAATATATATATATATCGTAATATAATATATATATATATATATATATATATATAATTATATAATATATATATATTATATATAATAATATATATACACGATTATAATATATATAATATTATATATTATATTATATATATGATATATATACTAATATATATATATAATATAGTAAGTATATATATAATATATATATTATAGTATATATATATAATATATCATATATATATATATATATATATTTAATATATATATATATATAGTCATATATTATTTTATCTGCAATGAGGAATTTTGACTTAATTTATAAAATCATGCAAAAGACTCACTTTAACAAAGAGTTCCAATTGAATTGTTTCATTAAATTTAATGTTAATATGAATCTAGAATTTAAAAAAATAAAATTTTTTTTTTCTTATCTTTTTCTTTTGGTTGTTCTACATCACAAATTTACCAGGTCTTTTACTTGGCTTTAAATATTGAAATTTCTTGCCCCTAAACAAAGAGATATTTTAAAAAGGAAAAAATTATATTTGAAATACTAGATATTTTCTAAAAAGTATGTTTTTTTCTACTCCATTCATATTAATTTTCTTTTTTCTGTACAGACCTTGTTGAATATCGATGTTCTTAGAGTAGAAAAGTGTTTTCCAAATTTGATCATATCTTCCTAGAAAAAGTACCTAAGGCTGCACAGAGCAGAATCGTACCATGGAAAAGAATTATGTTGAAAACCTCAGTTTTGCAAATATGAATTTAAGTTTTAAAAACAAAGATTCGTTAAAAACGCATTTAAAAATACATGAAAGAAAGTTTAAATGTATGAGCATTTTGGTAGTTAAATGAATGTGAAGCCGGAAATCGGATTTAAATCACATCTGCTAATTCACAACAAAACCAAAACTTACCTTAAGTTAAACTTTTTCTCCATCAACAAAGCTTTGTGTTTAATCATAAAGGAAACTTAAAAAAGAAGTAGCTTTTCACCGACAGGACAAGTTATTTAAATGTTCCTGAGTGCAATACTATTGAATGTAATCAGAAGAACAAACATATCAACTAAACTGAAGATTGATTGGGAAAATATTAAAACTTATTTTAAATGTGGCTGAGTTGCAGTATGAATGTCATGAGGAAAGGACACTTCTTAAAACAGCACAATGCTTAACATTCGAGAGTACAAAAGTTCATTTAAATGTTCTGAGGCTGCAACTATGAACTGTAATCAGTTAAGCAAATGCAATGAGAATTACACTATGCTTAATCACAAAATACTAAAAAAATGTTATCCTTTAAATGTGCTTGAGTGCCAGCTCATGGGAATGTAAATAGCAAAGAGACACTTAACAACGGGCACCCATGCTAAGATCGAGATACAAAGTTATTTAAATGTTCTATTTGCAGCTCTGAAATGTACATAAGATGATAGCATTAAGTAACACACTACTTCATCACAAATATTAAGAAATTATGTTAAATGTATGGTACAATGCCGAATGGGATAACTGTTGAACAGGACACTTAAACGGCACATGCTAATCATCGAGGATAAACAAAGTTATTTAAATTTCTGAGGTGCAGCTATGAATGTAATCAGAAGAGAGGCATAAAGAATGCAGATAATTGATGTCCAAAATAAGGTTAAATAATTATTTAAATTGTGGGACGAGTGCATTTTGGTGTACATAAATAGATAGCAAACTTGAAACGGCACATGTTAAAGCATCGAGATACAAAGTTATTTAAATGTTCTGAGTTGCAGGGCTTATTTGAAAGACATTATAAAAGTAATTTTTAAAAAGACACTTTGCTACAAGACGCTAAGTATTGTAAGTAACCGCCCTTCTTCTTAAAAGGTAGCAATAGAAATAAACAAAAATATCTTAAAGCAGGAAGTACCGTTGTAGAAGAACAGAATGGATTTCAGGTGTACTTATGGCAGAAAAGAAAAACTTCATCACTAATGACAGGTGGAAAAGAAAGTGCAAGACAGTCAAATACAGCGAGTGCAAAGGAAGTTTTGTTAGAAGAATTTCAGGTTCTTATTTTATTTTGAATTAAGTTTAGTAGGAATTGACTGGGAGAAAAATGTTATATTTTTATCACCACAGTATTAAGATTTCGCTACTCTTAGCAGCAGTTTAATTGATTGTTTGAAAATAGAAATTTAATTTTGCCTAATATCCTTAATAAATGTCCGATTCATATTATATGCAATTTACCTGTATTTCAGCTGCAAGTCCTTCTTAAAGATGGTATTGGGATATCTGTTGTAAGTCATCCTTTTGTATTGTTGTATGCTATGGTCTTACAGATTGCAGTTTGTCACATTTAAATTTACTTTATAATGTTAAATAAAAATATTATCACAGAACCAAAAGGGAATTTTGGCGGAGTCACATCGAAAAGTTTCCTCACGAATCATTAAATAATCGTAGTTATACCAATATAACATTTAAAGAATTGTAACCTGTATAATAATAATATTTCATTAGGAGGAGTTAATAATTTATAACGTTCTTAAAAGAAGAATATTTACTTTTGTGGGCTTTAAAACTAAAAGCGCCCAGTTAAATTACAGTTAACATCGTCTACGAAAATAATTTTTAATTAGCATTCTAAAAAACGTGTGTAAATGTTTTTTTTATTAAATTCGATACCTTAATTAAATCTACCTTAAAATTTAAGTGAAAAAATTGAGGAAATTTTTTAAATCTAAAAAAAAAATTAAATTTTAAAGCCAAATCGAATTGAGGGGCAATCGATTGAGACTTCATAAAGCTTATGGAAGTAAATTGTTGAATGTGAAAATCAAGTTTGAAAAGCGAAACTCCAAAACCTTAGCTAATTCAAATTCCAATTTTAAAGATAATATTCGAAGTAACTATAATGTAAAGCCCTAAAGATTGTAGTACACATTCCAAAATGACGTAAAAAATTGTCAAATCAAAATGTATTCTGAAAATTAAAGTTGTTGATATTCAGATGTTGAAACTAGAATTTGAATCAACCGCAGAGAACGAGTAATTTGCCATTCTAAAATGTTGCTAAAGCTAGAATCGGTTAACAAAATCCAGACTAGTTAAGGAAATATGGTAATCCAATAAAATTTCACCCTCTTAAAATGACGACAGTAAATTCTTAGGTAAGAATGTTAAGAAAGCAGCTTATTTGTAAATTCATATTTACAAATGTGAGTAAAGGCTCCTTAAAATCTATCTCCAGTTCTCTAATATAAAATGAAAAGGTTTTTACTGAATAAAGACCTTCCCCCATTTTATGAGGTGGTTAGTAAGAAATGAAATTCTGAACCTCCAATTTGAAATAGCGGAAAGTTGTTTTACCGCAGGTAAATTGGAGAGGCCAATTATTTTCTCCAAAGGTCGCTTGTCAACGGTACTCGGTTTAGCTTTGAAGCTTCTTTTAGAAAAGAACGCCATTTCCCGTTCTAAAAACTGTGAGGACCAGCCACCGACTGCGGGCAGTAGCGGAAGTTTAGAAGGGAGGAACGAGAAGAACAGGAAGAAGCCAGGGCTCCTTTAATAGAGTGTGAAAGCATGGCGGGCCTCGTCGGTCCAATCGACGGTGGACAGAGGCCCTAAGTAAGGCTTTCGAACAGCGGTTAGTCTTAAGGAAACAGCGTTGAAAGGACGAACAGTATATCTTGCTCGCGGACGGGAAATTAACCGTATGGTAAAAAATATTTACCATGCCTAGGAGAAAACGCGGGATGTTGACGCTGTTTGCAGGAAGAGGGAAAGAAAAGGATGGCAGAAACTCGGTCTTTAGAGGGGACGGGACGCCCTCCGAAGAGGATGGTGTTGTCCAAGAAGCGAGTTAGTGAAGAGACGCCGACACATTTCAAAAAGTATGAAACATATGCATATTCTACCTAACCTAGTGAACATCTTGCTGCCGGAGATGAGAAATGGTTTGGCTCTTCCGGAGATGGAGCAATAAGGTTAATCTACTTATAAGCACAACAAAGGCATATCCTGGGTGAGAGGATGGAATCGATAAAAACGTTGGAACAATGTGCTGCTATTCCGGCCGGCACCGAAAGAGGTGCCCGTCGCGTTAAGAATTAAAAAAGACCGATGTGGATGAATATAACAGCAGTTGTGGACGTCTGCACAGGATGGACAGGGATCTCTGCTACTTTAAAAGGCTTTCACAACGGTCCGATTTAGAGCAAAAATATTGCATATCAGAAAAGGGTTTGGCCAATGAAATCCTGTATGTGAGGGACAGGGTACCTATCTGGACGAGTGATGGCGTTAAGACAGCGATAATCCCCTGCAGGGCGGTAGTCACCGTTGGGTTTGAGCACCAGGTGAAGGGGGGGAGGCGTAGTCGGACTTAGAAGGGTGGATGATGCCTTGCTGAAGCAGAGTGTTAAACTCCTGCTTAGCAGCTTGTAGTTTATCAGGAGCAAGATGACTTGCGTGGGAGAAAGGAGGTCTCCATTCGTCTCTATGTGATGGACGACGTTGTGCTCAACCTCCGGGAAGGTCGAGATGGGAGAGATAAGGTCGGGGAAGTCGGAAGACATAAGAGATTCGAAAGGGTTATTAGCTGAAGGAAGGTGTATACCGTTAATAGAAGAAGTAGCACGGATGCAGGCAGAAGAGAACTGAGTCTCATCAATTAAGTGGTTGTGATGAAGGTCTACAAGAATATTAAAGTGCGAAAGAAAGTCGGCACCAATAATAGGAATAGCAACGTCGGCAATAACAAAGTTTCAAAGGAAGTCGCGGTGGAAAGAAAGGGTAAGATGGAGTTGTTTGGTACCGTAAGTATGTATAATGGAACTGTTTGCGGCCTGAAGGGACCCTAAGGGTTCAGCGGCACGGTTTTTCTGCAAAAAAGAACGAGGTAAAACCGGGAAGGACGATCCGATGTCGATGAGGTAGAACAAAGCAGTAGAAGTGTCATAAACACTAAAGGAGATGAGACGCGGGATTAGCCACACCGTGCGCTTTTATGGTGTGGCATTGGGGTTTAAAATTTATAAGCACAGAGGTTTCAAGTTTGCCGTGTCTGTTCACCCCATCGCTGCATGATTTTTCACGTACTCCCGCTGTGGACTTGCTCGCGTGAGGAGGTCAGCAGAAACTTTTGAGAGCCCATGTTGCGATTGATTCAGGCATAAGGCTGAAGGTGCGGACTTTGAGCTCGCGGGTAGGATTGGCAGATGGGAGTGGGTGACCGACGGATAGAAACGACGATGCTGATGAGGAGAACGAGGATAGTGAGAGAAAGAAGGAGGAGGAGGAGGAGAAGGGTAAGACTGGGGGTAAGTAGGACGAGCTTCAAGGGTGCGAATTTTGTTGGTCAAATCAAAGATAACGTTCTCTAATGTGGCTATGCTTTCTTCAAGCAGAGTGGTATTTGAAGAAGGAGAGTTGATTACATTGATCAAATCTTGCGCCTGAGGATTAGAGGGTAGCTGTTGTGGCCCTTGACCTGGTTGCAAGGCGGATACATAAGAAGCAACAGGTTGCATACACTGAGCCATCAGGGGCTTTGCTTTCAATACTCGATCTGCAAATGCAGCTAATTCATGTAACGTGCTATTGGGTCGACCCGGTCCACTCGTGGCCAATTGGAACTTTTGGAGCTTCTGTAAGGCAAACTTTTTTTAAGGAAAAGTTTGCGCTTAACTTATATTTGAATGCAGGGTTTCCAACTGCGAGGACCTTTCGAAGTAATCCGGGAGGCATGGTTCGGACAATAAGACGACGATGGTAAGCGGTCGCCCAGGTTTTCATTTTTTAATAACTGATTTTATCAGCGTCAGTAAATCCTATTCTTGCTAATAACTCACTCTTGAGTTCGGAGTAATGCTGGTTATGAGATTGCAGCTGAGGTAAGACGTCACGGAGACGTTGAAGGACCTTTACCGGAAGTATACTGAGTAAAGCGCAAAAGCGCTCGATTTCTGAAGTTGCCTTCAACTGCAGCTCAAGGAGGGTAAAGGTCAAGTCTAAATCATTGTTTATAAACTTATTCTGAAATGTGGCAGCAACTTTGGGAGTCTGAGCAGGAGTTGAATTTATATTTTCATTTTGAGGAATATCGTCGTTAGTCGGTGCCATATTAAATTGAATAATAATAAAAACAATAGTTAAAAAAAAATATACGCCACAGGGGCGCACTGTGAGACCTGCCTAGCTAGCTATAATAATGATAAATTGCTTAAAACTAAAAAAAAAAGTATATAGTACTCGCAGGCCAATATGACCTAAAGAAATTGGTTGGAAAAGAGGCAAAGGCCTCTAAAGCGCTGCTTGTTCTACAAGCAGAGCCCCCGAAGTAAATAAGATGACGGGTACAAAAAATTGCAGCGGCTTCGAGCTAAGAGGCTTGAAGGCAGAAGAAGAACTAACGGCAGCTGTAATAGGCCACTTGAAAATCCTGGAGGAGAGAAGCAGCTTGGAGAAGGCGTTGAAGTAGTCCGAATGTCAACAGCAGAAGGGTCACCACATATAGGATCGAGGTCCAACCATGGAAGAGGTTAAGATACTCCTTTTTTACTTTTATTCAACAATAGAAGGCTAACAATGGTACAAGACACACGGCAAAAACAAAGCTAACAATAATTTTTCACGAAACTACAATAAAATCACTGTTGGAACAATTAAAAACTAGGACGAATGACGTCAGAGACGGAGGAAACAAAACTGGAGCCAAGAAAACGAGGCGCCTAAGTTGCTTGCAGAATCTGACCGGAATTACAAGTAAAATGAGGGAGACGAGGTATCGCTTCAAAGTTAAAACCGTAAAGGATTGCTAACCCACCTACGAGGGGGTTGACTTATGTAAAGAAATATGCAAAAACGGAGAGAAATTGGGAGAATTACTCCAAATTTATGCACGGGAGAAGGTTGCGTTAAGAAAAACTCTGAGACGATAAGGTAAAGAATAGCATGCGCATATAATAAATAGATGTTGGTTAGGTAAAAAGTTGAATGAAAGCATAAAAAGAAGATTGCCTAAAATGTTCGGGGAAGGGAAGGGAAAACGTACGGAAAAGGAAAGAGAGAGAAAGAGAGAGAGAGAGAGAGAGACTACAATTACCCCTCCTCCGGGAAGAACGGAGTTCCTAAGGGGTGAAGCGAACAACAGGACTCAGAGGCCGCCGGAACGGGATGTAGGACAAGGAACAGAATGACTGGCAGGAGGGGGGTAGGCGGCGGAGAGAACAAGTATATAATAATATTATAATATATATATATGTATCATACATCATACTATATATATATATATATATATATATTATATAATATATATATATATATATATATTTCTGAGGGGAGAAGAACTAGGCAGGAGACACCCAATTTAACACATTGAAGACCGTTCTTAAACTGCTTGTTGAGAATGATCGGAAAGTAAAGAGACGAGAGAGAGAGAGAGAGAGAGAGAGATAAGAGAGAGAGAGAGAAGGAGAGAGAGAGAGAGAGAGAGAGAGAGGAGAGAGAGTAGAAGAGAGAGGAGAGAGAGGAGAGGAGAGAGAGAGAGAGAGAGAGAGAGAGAGAGAGAGAGAGAGAGAGAGAGAGAGAGAGAGAGAGAGAGAGAGAGAGAGAGAGAGAGAGAGAGAGAGAGAGAGAAAAGGTTGCACAGAATAAGATACAGAAAAGTGAAGTTTGATAATCCAAAAGCTGTTTGCCTAGACTCTGTCGAAGACTTTCAATATTTTAATTCTACAACAAAAGATTCACGGATTTGCCAAAAGGCAGAAGACTAAGAATCAGAGAAAGAGAGAAAAGATGACGGGTAGTGCCCTCTTTACGAAAGTCATACTTCCGGTCAGAGATAAGATTAGAAGAGTTAAAATATTACTCATGTTTGACAGTCCAGAGTTTGTTCTGTTATGAAGGGAAGCGAAAGCTTTGGTAAGAACACAGGTTGATGTAAAGAGATAGTTAGGTAAGGTTGCAGGCGTGATTGGTTAAAAAGTTATTAAATTATATGTCATAACTTACTCTTCAAACTGATGAACAAATCCTTTGGCCAGGCCCCCGTGACAAATCCAATCAACTAACACCTTATTAGATTCTCAAACCTATATCGTATCAGTATCCAAGCCTTCTGTTAAGTGGGCTAACGGCCTGTGCAATATTGCAGAACAAATCTATACTCTACAAACTCACCAACTTATCTCCCTGAAGACCCTTCAAGTGAAACAACGGTTTGACCGAGTTCTTTACCTTATGTGTGAACAGTTCAGTCAATACTTTTCTTACCAGCAAATGAATCCGTTTTGTGATCAATCTTACAATCACAAGAACCACGTCTTAAGACTTAAAGCAATAAGCTAATTTGAATATTAAAATAAATGAAAAGTAAATACCGTTGGAAATCACTCATTATCATTTTTATAATTTTAGAATATTTTTAATAAAAAAAAAAAAATGGAAAATGTACTGGGTCTTACAAACTAGGTTTATATGTCCGATGGACATATAGCGGTGTCTATTAGATATCCGTATACATGCATCACCGCACAGTATAAACCTCGTACCGATATATCAATCTACTCTCCCTCTTTATATATATAATATATATACTATATATATATATATATAGATATATTACTATTTATATATATATAATATATATATGATATGTATATATATATATATATATAGTATATATATATATATATGACTTCAAAATATCACAGGTTTTTATACTTCCATGTACATATAGCCGGATGTCAACAGATGATCCGTATACATGCACACCGCAACTATAGAACCAAAATGCTAATTAATGTAATTAACAATATTATATACTATATATATATAATTATAATATTATATATATATAGTTATTGCTATATCATATAATATATAGTATTAACTATATAATTATAGTAATATATATATACTATATAATATAATATATATAGTGGATATTATATATATATATATATATATACTATAGTAAATATATTAAATATTTATCTCAAAGAAATAAATAAACTATCAAGATATACTCTACCAAATATTCATATAAATTCGTAGTCCATACATTTTATATATATTGAGAAGATGTTGATTCCTCATTAAAGATAGGGAAATAATGGAATAGAAGAACCTCGGAACTGCTTTCAATACAAAACCTATATTTAAAGAGATAAACAATATATAATAAAGATAACATAAACCCCAACAATAAAATACAAAATACATAGAAGAAATATATATTAAGAAACTGATACTCTGACAATACGATAATTTAAAAATAAGTTAAGTATCCTTCTTTAAACAGATTTTCTTTGACGGAGAATATTTTATAGGTGACCTATTTTAAACGTGACAATATTTGCTAATAGAAAATTAATGCAAAAATTAAATTTAATAAATAAAATACATTATAACTTGGCATTAAGGAAATAATAAGATAAATATATAAGAACCACTACATAAAAAACTAATTTGTAATTTTTAACCACAACACTTTGATAATAAAATATTTTAATAATTAGATACACAAAAACACCGATTGACGAACCTTAGGCTAATCGTAAGAATCGTGTTACAATACATAAACAGATGTAAAAACCAGTTCACACGACACGACGAATAAGGCACAGTAAAATGATGTAAAATTTGAAGTACATTTGTTCGTTGGCAAACCAATAATTGCAAAATAACTGGAGCAGGAATTACATGATTATCAAAACAAAGATGGCGATGACGAGGAGGCCGAGCGATTGCAACGCCACCAAGCAACAGCGGGAAGAAGGCTACAGTACCCCCCTTCCGTAGCAGGGCGTCACGGAATGAAAGGGAAAAGGTTGTGAAATCGTTGGAAGACACGGAATGGGCCGTCGTGCCTGCAGATGATGTGCCAGACGGGTCTGGTGAAGGAACTGATTGAGACGGTTGAGATGTATGTGGATGAAGCGGACTGACGAGCCGAAGCGAGTGAGTTGGCCGGAGCCGATGGCGGAGCGAGGAATGCTGCGGAAGCATATGCGGTAGAGGTTGTTGAAGCGTTTGGCAGGATGCTGAGGAGCTTTATGAGGGCCGGAAGCCGTGATCGAGATCGTAGCCGGAGCTTGAGTTGAGCGAGAGCCGGAGCTGTGAGTTGAGCGAGAGCCGGAGCTGAGGATGAAGGTGTAGCCGGAGCTAGAGGTGAAGCGGCAGTGCCGGAGCTGTGGGATGAATGACGATGCGAAGCCGGAGCTGGAAGGAAATTGGCCGGAGGCGGTGCGAGCCTGAGACACATATTGTTGTAGGCGGATCGAAAGTCAGTTGATACGCATAGGTTTGGTCCATTTTAGAGCGGTTCTTGATTGCCATGTTTGAGGGAGATGACGAATAGCACTAAGGATTTTCAAAAACCCAGTCAACCCGAGCTTCAGCGCGGTGATATTTTGAATAATTATACGTCCTATGAATCTGACATTAATTATAAAATCGTATACGGTAAATGATAAGTAAAAATATGGATGGCAATTGAGACGACGCAGGAAATACAACTGGCCGTTAAAATCTGCCTAAGCGTATATTATAAAATTCTAACCTAAAAAGAGAGACTTAAATTAAAAAACTGGTACTTAATACTATCTAAAAAATAGAGAAGGCGACACACGGTCAGAGACCTTTTTAAACTACAAAATGTAACACTAATAAATGTAGCCGCTTTTACGGGCTAATGTAATGGTAAAAAAAATAAATCTGGAAATGGTCGGAAATGGCCCAGATAATAGCTACTGTAAAATAATGTTATAATTTCAAAAAGTATCCGGAAAATTGCGTCCGGAGGAGCTCGAGGAGGCTGAAGCGTCCTGGTGGGGTTCGTGAAGGCAGCACAGTTGACAAAGTTTGACATCTGACGATCAGAAGGCAGCGGATTCAATTCCAGAAGGGTTCACCACAATGAGGATGTTGATCCTCATTAAAAAGAAGGAATAATGGAATGAGAACCTCGGAACTGCTTTCAGTACAAACCTATATTTAAAGAGATAAAAAAACAATATATAATAAAGATAACATAAAAACCCAAACAGATAAAATACAAAAAATACTACAAGAAAATAAGTAATATGAAAGAAACTTGCATACTTGAAAGTACGATAATTTAAAATAAGTAAGTACTCGCTCTTTAAAACTACGATTAGATTTTCTTTGACGGAGTACTATTTTATAGGTGGACTATTTTTTAAAGAACCAATGTTTTGCTAATTGACTGGTTTAATGCTGCTGCTCAAATTTAATAAATTATAAATGTACATTCATAAACTTGGCATTAGAGGAAATGAATAAGATATAATATATAAGAACCACTACATAAAAAACTAATTTGTAATTTTTAACCACAAACACTTGACTAATAAAATATTTTAATTAATTAGATACACAAAAACACCGATTGACGAACCTTTAGGCTAAGCGTAAAGAATCGTGTGACAATACATAACACAGATGTAAAAACCAGTCACGACTCGACACTGACGAATAAGGCCACAAGAAAATGAATGTATAATTGAAGACATGCTTGGCAAAACCCTATAATGCAAAAATAGCATTGTAATTTACATGATTATCAATGACAATGATTGGAGGGTTGACGAGGAGCCCCGATCGATTGCAACGCACCAAGCAACAGCGGGAAAGAATGCTACAGTACCCCCCCCTTTCCGTCAGAGGGCGTCACGGGACATGAAAGGAAAAGGTTGTGAAATCGTTGGAAGACACGGAATGGGCCGTCGTGCCTGCAGATGATGTGCCAGACGGGTCTGGTGAAGGAACTGATTGAGACGGTTGAGATGTATGTGGATGAAGCGGACTGACGAGCCGAAGCGAGTGAGTTGGCCGGAGCCGATGGCGGAGCGAGGAATGCTGCGGAAGCATATGCGGTAGAGGTTGTTGAAGCGTTTGGCAGGATGCTGAGGAGCGTTGTGAGGGCCGGAGCCGCGAGCCGGAGCTGTGAGTTGAGCGAGAGCCGGAGCTGTGAGTTGAGCGAGAGCCGGAGCTGAGGTTGAAGGTGTAGCCGGAGCTAGAGGTGAAGCGGCAGCCGGAGCTGTAGGTGGAATGAGATGCGACAGCCGGAGCTGGAGGATTGGCCGGAGGCGGTGGAGCCTGGAGACACATATTGTTGTTAGGCGGAATCGAAAGTGCAGTTGATACGCAGGTTTGTCCATTTAGAGCGGTTTTGATTGCATGTTTGAGGAGATTGACTGAATAGCATAAGGTTTCAAAAACAGTCCCGAGTTCAGGGTGATATTTTGAATAATTTAACCGTCATGAATTGACATAATTATAAAATCGTATACGTAAATGAAGTAAAAATATGATCAATTGGACGACAGGAAACACTGCCGTAAAATCTGCCTAAGCTAATTATAAAATCTAACCTAAAAAGACTTAAAATTAAAAAAGGTACTTAATACTATCTAAAAAATAGAGAAGGCGACACACGGTCAGAGACCTTTTTAAACTACAAAATGTAACACTAATAAATGTAGCCGCTTTTACGGGCTAATGTAATGGTAAAAAAAAATAAATCTGGAAATGGCCCAGATAATAGCTACTGTAAAATAATGTTATAATTTCAAAAAGTATCCGGAAAATTGCGTCCGGAGGAGCTCGAGGAGGCTGAAGCGTCCTGGTGGGGTTCGTGAAGGCAGCACAGTTGACAAAGTTTGACATCTGACGATCAGAAGGCAGCGGATTCAATTCCAGAAGGGTCACCACAATGAGGATGTTGATCCTCATTAAAAGGAAGGAATTTTGGAATGAAATACCTCGGAACTGCTTTCAGTACAAACCTATATTTAAAGAGATAAACAATATATTAATAAACATAACATTAAATACTAACAATAAAATACAAATACATAAAAGAAATTATTATGAAGAAACTGGATACTTTGAAATACGATTATTAAAAATTAAAGTAAGTATCTCTTAAAACAGATTTTCTTTGACGGAGTATATTTTATAGGTGACTATTTTAAACGTGACAATATTTGCTAATAGAAAATTAATGCAAAAATTAAATTTAATAAATAAAATACATTATAACTTGGCATTAAGGAAATAATAAGATAAATATATAAGAACCACTACATAAAAAACTAATTTGTAATTTTTAACCACAACACTTTGATAATAAAATATTTTAATAATTAGATACACAAAAACACCGATTGACGAACCTTAGGCTAATCGTAAGAATCGTGTTACAATACATAAACAGATGTAAAAACCAGTTCACACGACACGACGAATAAGGCACAGTAAAATGATATAAAATTTGAAGTACATTTGTTCGTTGGCAAACCAATAATTGCAAAATAACTGGAGCAGGAATTACATGATTATCAAAACAAAGATGGCGATGACGAGGAGGCCGAGCGATTGCAACGCCACCAAGCAACAGCGGGAAGAAGGCTACAATGCCAAAACGTACAAGAAATAAAAATATCTTTTGTATTTAAAAATGAATAAATAAAATATATCAACAAAATATATGGACAGACTCTGACTTTGCAAATGATATAGAATATATTTGCTTGTAAATTAAAATGTTTTTGACAATTATTAAAGGCATCGATTTATCAGTGTGAACAAATGAATGCAGTCACAGCTGGACAGGATCAGCTGTTGTCTTAAAGCAAAAGAGTTGCCAACTAGTAATTAAACATATCTTAATTTCAAATAAATAAAATGTGACTTTAGTAATTATTCGTATATAAAATAATGTAACTTTAATCGTTAAACACTTTATGTTTGTTAACTCAAAAGAATCTTTACCATGTTACAAAAAATACACATTGATAGTAACTACCCTTACCTGCTAGTGGTATATAGCAACACCGCAGACAAAATGCATTTTGCATATCGCAATCAACAGACGACACTTTTATAATGGCACATGCAAAGATATAATATTTACCACGAATAAACACAATTATATTTTAAAAACACAGCTTAAAACAATATTGGCTTTACAAAAAATAAGCCACGAGATTTCCACATTGGCCGAAATCTACACATACACTCCATACCTATGTCCATTTACATAAACCATCCCTAATGCAAATGTGTATTAAAGCAAAATTAAAATATTAACAGTATAGGGACGGTAAGAAGCCACATGGGCCTATCGATACCGTGTTAGTCAACTAGAGTAATAACATGCCCATGCTAAACCCTGGCTCAGTGGTAGAGCACTCGCTTAGCAAACGAGGTGGCCCAGGTTCGAGTCTGGGTTGGAGCGACAGAATGTGAGCTATTCTGTATTAATTCAAGCTTCCGTCCCACCCAGACGTTAATGAGTACATTTGTGGTGTTCTTTCTACAAAATGGGAATTAAGTCGGTGCCGATGTTAGCAATCCCACGCCATCCTTTACCTTTAACATCGAATCAGACAGCAGCAACACGGCGCATCCAACTGTAAACACCTTGATTGACGACACGCCACAGCAAAAAGATTCACCAAAATAACAAATTTACTATTTATACAAATCTTCGCCAACCAGTTTACATTTGACCATCCACTATTAACTGGAGACTTAAATAAATTAATAAAAATGATGTATCCACTTATTAGTTATTACAGTAAAGCAAAATATATATTACACATTCAGCACGACCGAGAAATTGGTATTTCTTTACAACTCGGAAACTTTTGTTCAGAAGAAATCTCAATTTTCCTTAAAATCAAAACATTAAAAGCCAAGATGAATACTACCGTATCACATTTGGCAGCCACCCACACCTAACTAACCAATCAATTATAAGATAAACTTATTGCCCACTTACGAGCAATTTATAATACTTAATATATAATATATTTATATATATATATATATATATAGTATATATATTATTATATAGTATATATTATATTATTTATATATAACATATATATATATATATTTATATATATACTAAAACACATCAATAGCATATTATAATAATGCGCAGTAACTAATATAACAGTTTAAAATAAGTAAATAATTAATAATAATGAATAATAATGATAATAATAATATAATGAATCATAATATAAATTAATAGTATTATTGTGTATACACCAACATTGTGAAACGACGACCAAAAAACTTAGGTTCAAAGATAAGTCTTGAAAACCAAGTTTCTATTGGCTGTCGTTTCACGCATTGAAAAATATCTCTCTTTTCCT
>JABUQX010110730.1:0-17500 GCA_015478945.1 Trachelipus rathkii | reverse complement strand
AGTTTATCTTGTGAATTATACCTATAAACAGACTTATGATTATAAAAAGAGAAATAAATAATTTAAAAATAAAATTTAATTACTTGTTTATTTTTAATTAAGTATAAGCATTTCCCCCCCGAGTATATATATATAATATATATATATATTATATATATATATATTATATATAAATATATATATATAATTATATACTATATAATATATATATATAATAATATATATACTATATGATATATATATATATATATATACTATATTATATATATAGTATATATATATATATATATATAATATATATATAAATATATTAATATAATATAATATTTAATATATATATCTATTATATATATATGTTAATAACCTTTGGCCCCCTGAAAATTTTCTGCGGACGCCATGTTTATATATAATTATATATATATATATACTATATTATATATATATAATATATAATATATATATATATATATATATATATATATATATATATATATTAGTAACGTAGTTTGGCAGGGATGTGATGTCTCATTGGTTATTCAATTTGTACGTGGATGGGGTTATGAAAGAATTAGAAGTAGGGGTAGCAGGGGAAGGTGTTAGAATGATGGAAGAATGAAAGAGTGTGGGAGGGTGCATTACTTATTTATATCGGATGATTGGTTTTGTGTGGCGAATTGAAGAGAATTTGAAAGGATTGATAGAGGGTTTTGGCAGGGTGTTTAAAAGGAGGGGTTGAAAGTAAACGTAGATATGAGTAAGGTTATGAGTAGTAGGGAGGGCCAATTGAACGTGTAATGGGACCCCGCAGAACGACTTTTTTTGGCCTTGTAGCTTTTTTGACCTTGTAGCTTTTTTCAACCCTTCGAAGAAGGGTTGTGCCAGACGGTTGCGAAGCAACCGTCGTACGTACCTCCCCCTAGTTTTGGCCCCCCTTTGACCCCCTTTAGGGGCGTAGCCCCCTTTTTTGTTTTTGTTGATGTTTTGGCCTTGATATTTCTGACCTTGATATCCTGACCTTGATACCATTTCTGACCTTGATACCGTATCAAGGTTTGTACCGATCCTAACTTGAACGCATGTATGTATCGTTCCTAACTTGAAGTATGTAATGTATCTATCCTAACTTGAGCACACACAACTACACCTACACACACACACCCACAAACGCGGTCATGACTCACGACTTTTCATCTGCTCTTAGCCGTCCTTTTTGACTCAAGCCTTACCGTCTTTACCTGTTCGAGTTCTATCTGGGTCATAATTCAAAATATAAACACTGATAGAACTCGATCCCCTACCACTCTGTCAAGTATAGGATATTTAGTCATGGAGGCTGACCCGCGATCAAAGCGTTAAACAAAGGAATACACCAAAGAAGACACCACGGTATGAAACAGATGAGGAAAGTAGCTCAGAGAGGGCAACAAGTGACCCATTTGATGTAACAAATGAGCACAGTAGCAACAGGCCAAAGAGGAAGAATAAGAAAAGGAGAAGGAGGGCGGAAAGAAAATACACCTTCGATGGAAGTTCTACAGCGGAAGACGAAATAGAAGAAGCTGAGAGTGAATTGGACCAGGGAGGAAAAAAATGGCTCAAAAGGTTAGTGGAGTTAGAAGAGTCAGGTGTGGAACATACTAAGGCAGTGAGTAAGATATTTATCGTTTTGGCCGGCGAAATGGTAGAGGTGATGAAGTCATTTAGGAGGAGTAATATAAAGGCTGTGAAACCTTTAAAATATGGGAAGGAAAAAGTCCAGAAATTTGAGGCATTTATAGAAGACTACGAACGATATGCCAAGGAACAACTAGGTAAAGACAAGAGTCGTTGGGCAGTGGAACTTAGAAATTTCTTAGAAGGTCCGGTACTAAGGACATACTATAGTATATATAGGGCTAAGGTCAAATATACCACTATCGTGGCTAGATTGAAAAGCTGGTGCAAGGAGGAAAAGGAAACCGAGCAGATAGATTTACAAAAAGAGTTTTGGAGGTTAGAGATGCGAAAGAATGAAAGAGTGGCTGAGTTCGCGTTAAGGGTTCAAACCACTTACGAGGCAGCTACTAAAGAGGAAGATAGGGACAAACAAATATTGAAGAAACAATTTTTAAATTGTCTACCGAAAAAGATGGCAAGGAGATTCAGAATAAGGATGGGAAATGAGAAAGAAAGCCTTAAAGTAAGGTGGAAAGATGTGCTAAACTGGGCACAGGAGGAAGATGAATTGGAGGGCCAAGAGGAGGAATCAAAGGATGAGGGTTTACCGATATGGGCCACACTAAATGAAGAACCAAATACAAAAAGTACATACGCAGATAAAGTGCGCTATGGAAGGCCAGTATATCAGCAGAAAACGAATACAAGGGAATACACCAGGCAAAATAATGGAAGATATGACAATGAGGAAAAAAGATGTTACTGTTGCAACAGGGTGAGACATTTTAAAAGGGAATGTCGAAAATATTATGGGTGGTGCTTAGGATGTGGGAGTAATGAACATCGGACTGGGGAATGTGGATTCAGAAGAGGGTTCAGACAAGAACAAGGTTATAGAAGACAAGATCAACAGGATATGGGTGGACAAAGGCAGAATGAGAGGAAACCCATTGAAAAGAAATGCTTTTTATGCAACCAAATGGGACATTGGAGGGATACTTGTCCACTTCAGGAACAAATACAAGAATTAATAAGGGTACAAAAACAAGCAAATTCGGGAAACGAGGTAGCTCCGCCGACCCCGGGAACGAGCAGGAGCGACACCCCCAAGTAAACCACTGTTTAGGACCCAGCCCGGTTATTCAAGTTGATACAATATTGGATCCAGAAGCAGAGGAGTTCATAAGCAGGAAACCTCAGGAAGTTAAGGATGCCTTACCACAACGGATACCCAAAGGAAGAGAAACAAGCGCAGTGAACACTACAACCGGCATATACCACGCCATAAGTAGGACAACCATTGAAGGTAAGCAAGGCATCAATATTACTCCTTTGTTGAAATTTGTTATAAAATTAAATGATATAGAAATGACAGCTATTGTTGATTCAGGTTCGCAATATTGCATCCTGGGCCAGGACCAATTCAAAAGAATCCGTGATCCAGAAGTCTCAAAAAGGATAATGAGGTTACGAGGAGTAGGTGACCCAGGAATGATTGTGGAATCCCACCAAACAGCAAAATTAAGGATTTCAATTGAGGACATCAATTATGGTACAGCAGATTTCATTGTGGTTGAAAGGCTAAAAGAAGGTACGATTTTAGGAATGCCATTTTTGGTACAAAATAAAATTAAAATTGACATAAGGAATGGCTCTTTCACACGGTATGGTGACCAAGATACAAAGGAACAAGTCTACTTTTCAGAGAAGTCTGGGAATTGTGTAAGGACGGTAATATCTTTGCCAGTGTATACTACGGAAGAAGTGAAAATTACAGTAAATGATTGGGTTCCAGTAAAAGCTACCTGGACTTCAAACCAGATTAACCCAGAGAAGGAAGGGTACTATGATATGAAAACCAGAGGAAACTATTAGTTCGAAGAGAAGGAAAATAATCGAAGGGGGTATAATAAAAGATTCCAAAAATACTACCAGATTGGTAAAATGAATACAAAAGAAGTACTATATAATCAAAAAAACTTTGTACCAGGACAAATAAGATTTGGGAAAAAAGGAAAAAAATAGGAATAGCCACTAATATTGGATGAAAGAGGTCTCCAAAATATGGGACAATAGAGGATATACGCGTAAACACAATCTACAGGAACAGAAAGACAAAGGACATCGAGGAGAATGACAAGGAAAAATTTAGAAAAGAAATCACATTTATGGGAGGAATTAAAACACAGAGCAAACGAAAAGGAAACAAAGAAGTTTTATCTTTAAACCAAGGGGGGCCCCAAAGGAGAGGGGTTGTTTTAATTTAGCAAAGTGACTCAATGTACAACACGCTCTATGACACAAATAAGGATTCGGCTACACGGATTTATAACCCCCCCATCTACCAAAGGGCGAGAAGATTTGACCAAAGGACAAATGAAGAAATTGAAAAACAGGTTCAGGAATTGTGTTTAAAGGATATTGCGGAGCCATGTGCCGCTGAATGGAGCTCCCCAGTGGTGCCTGTTAGAAAGAAGGATGGGACACTTCGTCTATGCATAGATTATAGGCGCATAAACAAAGTAACAGAAGCAGATAAGTTCCCAATGGCCAACATTTCGGAAACAATCTACTCGTGTCATGGGGCGAAATATTATTCCTGTTTGGATTTGGTCAAAGGATACTATCAGATGCAATTAGAAGAAGATAGTAAGGACTTTACTGCATTTTCTACCGTTAGTGGCCAATACAGATTCAAAAGGCTGAGTTTCGGGCTAAAAAATGGTCCAGCAGCATTCCAGAGGGAGATGCAGAGGATATTAACAGGATTCAGCCGGGACAAGGTGGTGGTATATGTGGATGATGTCCTCCTGATATCAAAGGATTTTAAAGAACACTTACGGCTGATCGAACAGGTCCTACAACGGTTCTCCGAAACCAACGTAAAAATTAAAATCAGCAAGTGCAGCTGGGCTCAAAAGGAAATTAAATTTTTAGGACATATTCTCAGTAGGACTGGAATAAGGAAGCTCCCAGAATTTATGGATCAGGTAGACAAGTTGGAAAGACCAAATAACATAGGAGAACTCAGGCGGTACCTAGGAATGATCAACTTCCAACGTAAGTTCATTAAAAACTGTTCAGGAGTGGCAGCACCCATACAGGATGAAAAAGGAAGGATAAGATCGAATGGACAGAAGAAAGGATTCAGGCTTTCGAAAGCTTAAAGAGACTGATGAAAGAATCTGTAGAGCTGGCATTCCCGGATTTCACGGAAAATAGTCCAAAATTAGAGCTTTATGTAGATGCCAGTGGATTTGGTATGGGTGCAGGTCTATGTCAGCAACAAGAAAAGGAAAAAAGAGTAATAGCCTATAACTCTCATTCATTCGATCGATGCGTGTGAAAGAAGAGCATCCACCATAGAGAGGGAATTGTTGGCTATCAGGTGGGGAATCAAGAGTTTCCGTCCATTTTTGTTGGGTCAGGAGTTTATTTTATACACAGATCACCGCCCACTGGTGTACCTCCACACAATGAAGTTGGTAGATAGTAAGTTGGCTCGTGTCTTGGACGATTTAAGCGAGTACAGCTTTCAAATCCATTATTTTCCGGGAAAGGAAAACATCTTTGCTGATACATGGTCTCGTTGTCAAAGGAAACAAGAGGAAGAAATCGATGTCATAAATCTAGAGGCCCTACCAAGAGGTCTAGAAGTAATAAGGTTGGTACCAGGAGGTGCTGATTCCTTGTTTTTGAGCTTGCAGGAAGTTTTAAAAAGGGAACAATTACAGAAGAAGGACCACCAAGAATTAAGGAAATTCTTATTATTAGAAGTTTTGATAAACAACAGGAAGATGTATGGGTTAGATAAACAACCCAAATCACTCAAGTATTTAAAAACCATCAGTATTTCAGGAAGGGAACCAATCCCAGAGGTATTACTGGCAGCTAGCGATGAGTTCAACTTGAAGATCTGGCTGCATCATGGGACTTGTTGTTCAGTTGTATATATGGGACCCAAAGCAAGGAAACGAGAAGATTTAAAAAAACATTCACATTCAGGTATTAGGAGGTACTCATTTCAATCCATTAAGAGATAATGGTACGTTCCAGATGAATAAGGATGATACGATAGTAGACGAATTAGCAATCGAAGAACAAGAGGTACCATCTGAGGAAGAAAATGAAGGAGTCATGGACAGTGAAGAAAGTGAGGCAGAAAACTTATTAGAAACACCCACCAGAAGAGGGACTAGGGGTAAACCTATTAATGAAGGAAAGAGGACACCAGTCTCGGTTAAGCTGCAACCACAAGTTATCAGGAGTTGCATGGCAAGACATTTCCATTGGCGAAACATCTAGGTGTGCCTTTTAGACACAGGATCTGCCATTAGTTTGGTCCAGGAAACTGTCATCAGGGAGTTAGAACCATTTGGACTTATTTTAAGGAAATGGAGTGTGGACATCACATTAAATGGGATCACCACCAAAATTGTTGAATGTACCACAGCAGTAGCTATCAGGATAGATACACGCTACAGGAAAACAGTATTACCATTGGTAGTTGTTAAGGATGGGTTCATTCCGGCATGTTTTCTTTTGGGAATGAATTACTTGGTGGAAACAGAGGCGATTCTGGACTTTGGTGAAGGCAATCATCGCACCATGGGGATGATGAGGTTCAGGTTATTGATTGGTTTTCTTTCGTTAATGTGTATTAATGTAATAGTGTGGATAATAATAAGGATTGAACCCCCAATATCATAACATTAAGAGAAATACATGACATTACAGGAAAGATCCAAGGTGATAAAGGAATTAAAGAAGAAGGTTAGGAATAAAAAACAAATTCTGAAAACTGATGTGTTACTAAAGGAATTCCATAGATATAAGGAGGACCTATTAATGAACGATGCCATACTAGTTAAAAGGATGAAGAACGGCAAGTTGTGTGCAGTAATAGGATTTAAACAGATGGTCAGCATTTGTGTAGTAATACACCGAAACATGGCACACATAGGACAAGGAAAATTAACAGACTTGATGGCAAGATACGTATGGCACCCAAAAGGTCATACTATAATCCAGGAGGTATGCAGGACATGTCCCATTTGTCAATTGAACAAAATAGACCACAAGGTAATATTCCCACCAGTTTGGAAAATCCAGGTTGCTAATCCTTTTGAGTTGGTGGCAATTGATGTAATGGCCATGCCAAAAACAAGGAGAGGAAATGTTGCTTGTCTAGTGGCTGTGGACCACTGCAGCAAATGGGTCTCAGTCAGACCACTAAAGGATAAGTCAGCCAGAAGTGTCACGGGGGCATTTGAAGATCAGATGTTGCCAACATTTTTGAGGCCCCCATACAAGGTTTTAACAGATAACGGGGTGGAATTCAAAAGTAACAGGTTTAGGGACATGCTCAAAAGGTACAACATAGATCATATATTCAGCAGTCCTTATAAGCCATCTTCGAACGGGGCAGTAGAGCGCACGAACCGTACGTTTGCAGAGTTCCTGAAGAACATAGTGACAAAGAGTAGTAGGGCAGGCATATTGGAAAAGTTGTGTATATATATATACCCGATTTTTTACCTTTTTTGACCTTTTTTGAGCTCGAATTTTTACCTGCCCTGACCTTTTTTGACCTTTACCTTTTTGGGCTTGACCTTTTTTGAGCCCAAATTTTTTACCTGACCTTGACCTTTTTGGGCCTTGACCTTTTTGGGACCTTTACCTTTTTTTCGACCAACTCTTCCGTCTTCCATGGGTCATTTTTGGCCCACGGTATTTTTCGGCAACCCTAATTTTTCGGCATCCCTAATTTTTTGGCAACCCTAATTTTTCGGCAACCTTAATTTTTTGGCAACCCTATTTTTTTGGCAACCCTAATTTTTTTCGGCAACCCTAATTTTTGCAACCCTTCGAAGAAGGGTTGCGCCAAACAGTTGCGTCAGCAACCGTTGTACGTATTGCCCCCTATTTTACGCCCCCCCTAATTTTTTCGACCATGGGTCATTTTTGACCCACGGTAATTTTTGACCACCCTTTATGGGCTTAGCCCTATTTTTTGATATATTTGTCATATCTACCTTACCCACATCCCGCGCACACACACACACACACACACACACACACACACCACACACACACACACACATACATACCTAACCTAACCTAACCTAACCTAACCTAAACTAACCTAACCTAACCTAACCTAACCTAACCTAACCTAACCTAACCAACCTAGCCTAACCTACCCACCTAACCTAACCTAACCTAACCTAACCTAACCTAACCTAACCTAACCTAACCTAACCTAACCAACCTACCTAGCCTAACCTAACCTAACCTAACCTAACCTAACCTAACCTAACCTAACCTAACCTAACCTAAGCCTAACCTAACCTAACCTAACCTAACTACCCAACCTAACCTAACCTAACCTACCTAACCTAAACCTAACCTACCCCTAACCTAAAACCTAACCTAACCAACCTAACCTTAAACCTAACCTAAACCAGCCCTAACCTAAACCAACCCAACCTAACCTTACCTAAACCTAACCTAACCTAACCAGCCTAACCTAACTACCCTAACCTAACCTAACCTAAACCAACCTAAACCTAACCTAACCTAACCTAACCTAAAACCTAACCTAACCTAAACCTAACCTAACCATAACCTAGCCTACACCTTACACCTAGCTCATCACCCAACCTTCACCTTTAGCGTACACTATACCTAGCCTACACGTGCCCTACAACTTTGATGTCTTAACCTTGTTTGACCATGAATATTTCAGCTTGACCCTGCCATATACCATGGGTCAATTTTGACCCACGCTAACTTGATGGCTTTGATGGTTCCCAATCACCGTAAGAAGTACCTAGTGATGTTCTATTAGTATTCTATGATTATTCTATGAGTGCTGGGTGAGTGCCAGGTGAGTGCCAAGTGAGTGCCAATGAGTGCCAATGAGTGCCAAGTGAGTGCCAATGAGTGCCAAGTGAGTGCCACATAGTGCCAAGTGAGTGCCACATAGTGCCAACTGAGTGCCACTTTTTTCAAGCCTTTTCCAGCCTCCCCTGAGCCCCGATAGCCCTAATATGGGTATCTACCCCTAGGTTAATTAGGTATGAGGAATCGATTGGTGTATATAACAAGTTGCTAGGATGCCCTACTATGAGTTAGTATTTTTCTTCCACTTATAGCCTATATATATATTATATATATATATATATATATTATATATATATATATAATATATATATTATATATCACTATGACACTTATACACACATTCACTATGACACTTATAAGCACTTACACTTGCCATAGACACTTACATTAAACCATAGACACTTACATTAAACCATATACAATTACACTCATACCCACACACAGATACACTTACACTCACACAGTCGATATTTTGATACCTCAACTTTGATGCCTCAACTTTGATGCCTCAACTTTGATGCCTCTACTTGATGCCTCAGCATTAATTGCCTCAGTGATGACGTCATCTTTGGAGGTTCATCTTTGATGACTCATCTTTGATGAAAGTCATCTTTGATACCATCTATATTGATGATTCATCTTTGATGACTCATCTTTTGTCTACCTCTAGATCATAATTGGAACACCAGGGCGCCGCATGCGCCCACCGCGCGAAGGCTGACAACCCCGCACCCGCAGGCGCAATTTCCGCGATCCCGCCCGCCGCGAGCGCCCGCAGGCGCAATATTTCCGCGTACCCCCCCGCCGCGCGTGCGCCGGCAGGCGCAATATTTCCGCGTTTCACCTCCGCCGCGTGCGCCCGCAGGCACAATATTCCAGCGCGAACCAAAAATATGATATCAATGTAAACTATTCAAAGAATTTTTTTTCAAATATTTACTATTAAATATTTAATTAATTTTAAATACTTAAACATTTTTTATTAAAACATTTTTCAACGAACATAAAACTGTAACTCATTACAGACCTATTATAACACAAATATTTATTAACATTATTTTTACTTAAATACTTTTTACTTAATACTTTTTAATTTATAAATTTCTTAAAATTGTATGTAAGAAGAAAAAAGCCAAAGTGTCTGATATATAAACATTTATTTTAACCAATTGTACCGAAATTTTTTATTAAAAAAACAATTTTTTTTATATACCCTAAAGCATAAATCAGTAAATCAATAGAGGGGTTACCTAACACCTAGGGGGGCATTAGTATGCTTTTTGTTTTACTGCTTTACTGCCTTAACTCTCTGCTTTACTGCTTTAACTCTCTGCTTTACTGCTTTAACTCATGTTTTACTGCTTTAACTCATATGTTTTACTGCTTTAACTCATATATTTATTAACATTACATACCTTTTAAAGCAGTAAAATCAGTAATAAATCAATAGAGATGTGACCTAACACAAGGGGGGATTAGTATGCTTTTGTTTTACTGCTTTACTGCTTTAACTCATGTTTTTACTGCTTTAAACTCATGTTTTATGTTTTAACTCATTGTTTACTGGCCTTTAACTCATATTATTTATTACATTACATTACCTTTAAAGCCAGTAAATCAGTAAATCCAATTAGAGATGTGACCTAACACCAAGGGGGGATAGTATGCTTTTGTTTTACTGCTTTACTGCTTAATTCATGTTTTTTACTGCTTTAACTTTTCTGCTTACTGGGCTTTAACTTTCTGCTTACTGTTTTAAACTTTCTGCTTTACTGTTTAACTTTCTGCTTTACTTTTTTAACTTTCTGCTTTACTTTAACTTTCTGTTTTACCGCTTTAACTCATATATTTATTATAATATTTTGTTTTCTTTTATTTTGTTAATACTTTTTATTATTTTTATTATTATTTTTATTTAACGAGGAGTATTGTTATTCATTACCTTACTTCGCCTTAATACTTTTTTTATTTCTTTATTCTTTTATTGTATTTTTATTATTTTACTTTTATTATTTTATTTTGTTTTAATACTTTTTATTTTTATTCTTTTTATTCTTTTATTTTATTTTTATTATTTTACTTTTATTATTATTTATTTTGTTTTAATACTTTTTATTTTTATTCTTTTTATTCTTTTTATTTTATTTTATTATTTTACTTTTATTATTTTATATTTTTATTATTATACTTATTTTTATTACTTCTTGCCTATTGTTATTATTATTTAATTTTGTTTTAATACTTTTTTATTTTTATTCTTTTTATTTCTTTTTATTTTAGTTTTATTCTTTTATTCTTATTTTATTTTTATTATTTACTTTTATATTATTTTATTTTGTTTTAATTACTTTTTATTTTATTCTTTTTATCTTTTATTTTATTTTTATTATTTTACTTTTATTATTATTTTATATTTTTTATTATACTTAGTGTTATTTACTTCACGCATTGTTATTATTATTTTATTTTGTTTTAATACTTTTTATTTTATTCTTTTATTCTTTTTTTTTATTTTTTTTATTTGCTTTATTGTTTATTTGATTTTTATTATTTTATTATTATCTTTATGATTAAAACTTTGCCATTGTTATTATTATTTAGAACACCCACTCACACACAACACACACACACAACACAACAACACACACACACACACACACACACACATTCACTATAACTTACATTTACCATAGACACTTACATTTACACTTTACACACACACAGATTTACTTACACTCACACACAGATTACTTACACTCACACCGATTTTACTTACACTCCCACACAGATTTACTTACACACATACAGATTTACTTACACACAGATTTACTTACACACACAGATTTACTTACACACATACAGATTTACTTACACACAGATTTACTTACACACACAGATTTACTTACAGTCACACACAGATTTACTTACACAACCCCACACACCGCACACTCACTTACACCCCACACACAGCACACTCCCATACACATATAAACGTTATAATTATTAAAACAATTTTTATGTTTTAATTAAACAAGGTTCATTTATATTACTCATTCAAATATAACTAAAATTATTTCAAAGTTTCTTAAAACTTCTATAATAAATCAATCATTATCTTTGAACAAAGAATTTATTATTAACTGTTAATACTTTTTGTTTATAAATTTTATAACTAACAAGTATAAAAATAACAAAATAAGTTCTTCTCTGCTAACATAACATGTATTTATTAAAATCATTTTCTAAGTTTTTAATTTTAAGTTAATAAAATTATGCACTTACATTTATATTATTCGCTCGATGTTATCTAAAAATATTTAAGTTTTTTTAAATAATTCGGAATTTCGTTTATTATCTAGTTACATTGACAATCCACACGAGGAGAAAAACACAACAACCCCGCACTAGCGTTTACAGATACGAAAACTACCTCTCTCTGGTAAAATGGATTTGAAATAACTACTTAGCCATAAACTTTGGGGATAACCTGTTTACCCAGGCGATTTAGGCCTAATTCCAGGTCAAAATATATTTCAAACTGACCTTTTTCTGTAAATGTGGTGCAATAACTACGTTAGGGCCAAAGTTTGGCCTAAATTTACGATAAGCCTTTTTGTATCACAGGCGGGATTTAAGCTTAATACCAGGTCAAAAGGTAATTCCAGTATAGAACAAGATCGAGAATCAATGTTATTTATTTTATTAAATATATTTCGAAATGAAAACATGCTGGAATCGGTAAGATCCTTTTGATCAGGTAAGAAAAGAAATGTTACCTATTCTTGTGAGTTGGACGGAGTATCTATCTACTATATATACCTCGTATGTTGATTGGTCGAGGAATATTTTATCGCTTTTTGGTTTTAAGTATTGAAAAAACATTTTTTTTCATATCCTTAGCCCCCCCCTTATTTGATGGAAAAATTATATTTGAAGCAGGCGGGATGTTTTAGACCCAAAACTCATTTTAAATCATACTCGTTTTGGCTGTTAAGCTGTGCGCACAAGTTCTCTGTTTTGTAATAAAAGTGTTCTATTTCACTAAGTGTTATTATATCATGTTTCACCTTTAACAGGTATACCTTCAATACAAGGACATTGTCCAAGGGAAATCAAGATTTCCGATGTAGGTTTCATTCTTATATAAAAGAAAGCCCGATGGATTTGAATTTTTCAAGTGTGCTACCCATTCACCATGTTATAATACCAAGCGTATTTTCGTGAGTCCAAATGAATTACTTTGTATATGTAATCACACTGAAGAGTGGCTTACAGAATACTTTAAACCAAGCTCCGCTTTAAACTGGACCGAAACAGTTATTAACCTGTGCGAAGAAGAAACCAGCGAAAAGCAACTTACTCTATCATTTTATAAACATCAAAACATAATCAGCTTGGAAGTTAGATTATGGGAGAGAAATAATGAAACAACCGTATTTGAACCTACATCATTTGGATTCTACATTTCAGGCCTAATGCAACTGAAATATATGCTAGAGGTACGTAGGCGAATGTTAATGCAGATGAAGAAGACATATGTGTTATCTAATTACGTAACCGTAATTCATTACATGTTATACCAAGAATACTACGCATTTAAGAAAACCCTGAGCGATGATCCTACGCACATCATCGATCGCTTCCTAAGTTCTATAGACGTACAAAAATTCATTTATCTACTTAGAAAAATGGCAGGAAAGTATTTATGCAGGTGACCCAGAATGTAAATATACTATGATATCTGAGCGGGAACTTTTTACGTATGTGTTAACTGAATGTATTAATGAGACACGAAACTACATCATCGATAATGATATAAATGATTGGCATATTTGCAAAGATTTAAAGAATTTTAATATAAAATAGTTATAAACATCATGTGTAAAATGTATGTAGAAGTATTATATTTAATGATTAACCTTAATATAAACATTTGTAAATATATTTAACACGCTTGTATATATTTAATGTTATCGTCTATATAATATATATATTATATATATATATATATATATATATATATAATATATAATATATATATATAATAAATATATAGTATATAATATTATATATATATATATATATTTATATATTATATAATATAAATTATTTGTAAGATAAGATTATTTGAATTTTAATATTTATTAGTTAAATTTTTTATTATCCTTATTTTTACATTTCTTAAATAAATATTTAATGTATGTAAGAGTTTAATAAACGGAAACTTGGTCCAGTATGTTGAAAAAACATTGTTTTTTCAAACCTTAAAACCAAAAAGCGATAAATTAATTCTCGACCAATCACACATACGAGGTCATATAGAGGTAAGGATTACTCCGTCCACTCACCAGGAAGGTAAACATTTCCTTCTTTACCTGATCCAAAGGAATCTTACGATCCAGGCATGTTTTTCAGTTTGAATATATTTGATAAATAATAACATGATTCTCGATTCTTGTCTATACTGGAATTACCTTTTGACCTGGTATTAGGCTTAAATCCGCCTGTGATACAAAAAGGCTTATCCTAAATTTAGGCCTAAATTTAGGCCTAACGTAGTTATTGCACCACATTTTACAGAAAAAGGTCAGTTTGAAATATATTTTGACCTGCAATTAGGCCTAAATCGCCCCGGGATACAAAAAGGTTTATCCCAAATTTATGGCTAAAGTAGTTATTTCAATCCATTTTACAGGGAGAGAGGTCAGTTTCGTATCTGTACGGAGTGCGGTTGTTGTGTTTCTCGTGTTGGATTGTCAATGTACAAGATAATAATAAAGAAAATTCGAATTATTTAAAAAACTTTGAAAATATTTTTAGTTAACATCGAGCGAATATATAAATGTAAGTGAATAATTGTTATTTTTTAAATAAAAACTTTAGAATGATTTTAATAAAAAACATGTTATGTTAGCAGAAAAGAACTTATTTTTGGTGTTATTTTTATACTTGTTAGTTATAAAATTTATAAACAAAAAGTATTAACAGTTAATAATAAATTCTTTGTTCAAAGATAATGATTGATTTATTATAGAAGTTTTAAGAAACTTTGAAATAATTTTAGTTATATTTGAATGAGTAATATAAATGAACGTGTTTAAAATTAAAATGTTTTAATAAATTATACGTATATGGTATGTGAGTGTTGCGTTGTGTTGTGGGGTGTTGTAAGTGAGTGTGCGTGTTGTGTGTGCCGGTGTGCAAACGTGTTGTAAGTTAAATTGTGTGTGACTGAAGTTAAATCTGTTGTAGTGTAAGTAATCTGTGTTGTAAGTAAATCTGTATGTGTTGTAAGTAAATCTGTGTGTTGTAAGTAAATCTGTGTCGTAAGAAATCTTGTATGTGTGTAAAGTAAATCTGTGTGGAGTGTAAGTAACGCGTGTGAGGTAAGTAAATTCTGTTGTGTGAGTGTAAGGTAAATCTGTGATGTGTGTGTATAAGTGTAAAATGTAAGTTGCTATGGTAAATGTAAGTGTCCATAGTGAATGGTGTGGTGTGTGTGGTGTTGTGGTGTGTTGTGTGTGTGTGGTGTGTGTGTTTGTGGTGTTTGTTCTAAATAATAATAACAATAGCATGAAGTAAATAACACTAGAGTATAATAATAAAAATAATAAAATAAAATAGATAATAAAAAAGTAAAATAATAAAAATAAAATAAAAAGAATAAAAAGAATAAAAATAAAAAGTATTAAAACAAAATAAAATAATAATAACAATAGGCGTGAAGTAAATAACACTAAGTATAATAATAAAAATAATAAAATAATAATAAAAGTAAAATAATAAAAATAAAATAAAAAGAATAAAAAGAATAAAAATAAAAAGTATTAAAACAAAATAAAATAATAATTTAAAAGTAAAAAAATAAAAAAATTTCAATAAAATAAAAAAAAAAAAAAGAATAAAAAAGAAGTAAAAAATAAATTAAATGAATAAAAAGAATAAAAGGGAAAAGGAATTAAAAAAAAATAAATAAAATAACAATAGGCATGAAGTAATAACACTAAATATATATAATTAAAAAAAAAAAAAAAAAATAAAAGTAAAATAAAAAAAATAAAATAAAAAGAATAAAAAAAATAAAAATAAAAAGTATTAAAACAAAATAAAATAATAATAAAAGTAAAATAATAAAAATAAAATAAAAAGAATAAAAAGAATAAGGATTACACGAACCTTAAATAATAAAAGGACAAAATTATAAATATGAAAAATTAAAGAGAAATAAAAAGAATAAAAATAAGTAAAGTATTAAACAAAATGAAATAATAATAAAAAAGAATAATTGAATAAATAAAAAATAATATAAAATAAATAAAAAGAAATTCTAAAATAAGATTAGAAAAAAAGCTAATGTGAAAAAATATATGAGGAAAAGTAGTAAACAGAAAGTTTAAAACAGTTAAAGCAGAAAGTTAAAACAGTTAAAGCAGAACAGTTAAAACAGAAAGCAAAGAAGTTAAAACAGTTAAGCCAGAAAAGTTTAAAGCAGTAACAGCAGAAAGTTTAAGCAGTTAAAAACATGAGTTAAAGCAGTAAAGCAGTAACAAAAGCATACTAATTCCCCCCTTGGTGTTAGGTCACATCTCTATTGATTTACTGATTTACTTGCTTTAAGGTATGAAATGTTAATAAATATATGAAGTTAAAGCAGTTAAAACATATGAGTTAAACAGTAAAACATGCAGTTAAAGCAGTAAAACATGAGTTTTAAAGCCGAGTTAAAGCAGTAAAACAAAGCATACTAATCCCCCCCTTGGTGTTAGCACATCTCTATTATTACTGATTTACTGCTTTAACGGTATGGTAATGTTTAATAAATATATGAGTTAGCAGTAAAACATTATGAGTTAAAGCCCAGTAAAACATGAGGTTAAAGCAGTAAAGCAGAGAGTTAAAGCAGTAAAGCAGAGAGTTAAAGCAGTAAAGCAGTAAAACAAAAGCATACTAATCCCCCCCCTAGGTGTTAGGTAACACCTCTATTGATTTACTGATTTACTGCTTTAAGGTGTGTAAAGTATATGTTTTTAATAAAATTTCGTACAATTGTAGTAAAATAAAATGATTATATATCAGACACTTTGGCTTTTTCTTCTTACATACAATTTTTAAAAAATTTATAAATTAAAAAGTATTAAGTAAAAAGTATTAAGTAAAAATAATGTTAATAAATATTTGTGTTAAATAATAGGTCTGTAATGAGTTACAGTTTTATGTTCGCGAAAATGTTTTTAATAAAAATGTTTAAGTATGAAATAAAAATGAATGACTCATAGTATATTTGAAAAGAAATTCTTTGAATAGTTTACATTGATATCATATTTTTCGTTCGCGCGGAATATTGCGCCTGCGGGCGCACGCGGCGGGCGCGGCGGGCGGAAAATATTGCGCCTGCGGGGCGCTCGCGCGATACGAAGGGCGGGTACGCGGAAATATTGCGCCTGCGGGCGCTCGCGGCGGGCGGGATCGCGGAAATATTGCGCCTGCGGGTGCGGGGTTGTCAGCCTTCGCGCGGTGGGCGCATGCGGCGCCCTGGTGTTCCAATTATGATCTAGAGGTAGACAAAAGATGAGTCATCAAAGATGAATCATCATATAGATGGTATCAAGAGACTTCATTCCAAAGATGGAGTCATCAAAAGATGAACCTTCAATGACATCAATGCTGAGGCATTAATGCTGAGGCATTAAAGTTGAGGCATCAAAGTTGAGCATCAAAGTTGAGCCATCAAAGTTGAGGTATCAAAAAGCTGAGTGTGTGAGTGTAAGTGTATCTGTGTGTGGGTATGAGTGTAATTGTATATGGTTTAATGTAGTGTCTATGCGTTTAATGTAAGTGTCTATGGCAAGTGTAAGTGCTTATAAGTGTCATAGTTGAATGTGTGTATAAGTGTCATAGTGCATATATATATATATATATATTATATATATTAATATAT
>JABUQX010110729.1:20000-25072 GCA_015478945.1 Trachelipus rathkii | reverse complement strand
ATTACATTAACTACTGAAATGGATTTGGATATGTCGTTGACCAAGAAAATTACTAGACAATCTTTTCAGTGTCCTATATTCGGTCATCCAGGAGACTTTCTGCCAAACATTCTTCCAACACACGAGGATGTGCTTCGGTGCTCCTTTGAAGAGAGGTTTGTATTAGCAAGTAAGTTTCTCATCTGTCAGCAAATAGCAATGCAGTGACACAAAAAGTAAAATATATTTATGAGAAGGCGTCAATCCCTACAGTTTCTTATTATAGGATCATTCAGCTAATTAATGCCTACTATGATAAGCATTGTAAACTAATGAAATCTTATATTCCAGACAAGGAAAAACCAAACTTTATAAACTGTTTGATATCTCATCCTGCAAATGTGTAATGAATTTGTATTGCTCCTGTAAAACGACCCCAGATCTGTGTGAATGTCCGATTCAGATTAACTGAACGTCTGAAAAACGTAACAAAATTCCAGTCATTGAGCATAGATTTATCTACCTCCAGAAAAAGTACGGAATGGGAAAAATCGGTACTATAGATCAAAAGGAGACAAAAAAAACTGAGCACTAGACTTGGAAGACGAAACTATACATTGAAAAGGCAGCCTTCCAAACCTGTTGAAGCTGAAATAAAATAAAATATATTAAAGTAATGTAAATAGCAAACATCCTCATTGGTTGGATGGAGGGAAGGGTGTGGGTGGAACTAGAAGTGCAGCCACCTCCTCGTGGTGAGTTCAGGGTTGTTTAAATAATATCTAAACAGGCAAAGAGCTGCACAATTTATATGCAAATGTTAACATTGGAACGCAAACTGACCTCAGGTGATTATTTTCTTAATACATCAAAATCACTCAAAGTTGAATTTTCCTCCGATTTTTGCTCCATCGTGCGCGATCGGAAGATATTCTCTAAACGCAAGTTTCTTTATATAAATTAAACAGTACAAATCTGCAAATCATTTTAAGAAATAGCGGATTAAAAAATATATAATACCTATCATATTTTTTATTTAATCTGAAAAACGGAAATTTCAATTTTTTGAAATTTTAGACGGTCTGCGCCGATCGGGAAGATAAAGTCTCCGACTTTGAATAATTTTTTTTTTTTATTTTCTTGTATTACCCAATCGCGACTTCCGCCCACTATAGCGACTCAAAATATCAATTTGGACTTTTTTTCACTTCCACCCTTATTATATATATATATATATATATATATATATATATATATATATATAATATATATTTATATGTATATATATATATATAGTATATTTATATATATATATATATTATATATATAGTATAATATATATTATATATATATATATATATAATATATATAAATATATATATATATATATATATAGTATATATTATATATATTATATAATATATATATATTGTATATATATATATATATAAATTATATATATATATTATATTATATAATAGATATATATATAAGATATATATAAAATATATACTATAAATATATATATATATATATATATATATAATATAATATATATATTTATTTGAGAACTTATTCTTCTAGAAAATCAATTATTTTCTAAAAATTTCTTTCGAAAATATTTATTTAATTGAATTAATTAAATGTATTCCTCTTTTATAATTAAAATTATTAATTATTTGAAATTATATTTAATTTTCATCCTAAGTTTTAAGACTTTCAGTGTTTTTGACTTACATTTCTAATTTTAGCTAGCCCCGGCCCCGGCCCCCGGCCCCGGCCCCGGCCCAGCGGCCCCGGCCCCGGCCCCGGCAAAATTCCCGCCCCGGTCGGTCCATAATATGATTCGACCGTCATCGAGAGTGGACGTGGTGAAAGCCAGAAGGGAAAAGAAGAAGAGAAGCACCATGAAGGATTCAGCGAAGACGAAGGAAGATCTGAAAGGTTACTGAAGAGAAGGCAGATTATCTGATTGGGTTGCTAAATAAAGGCTTTGAGAAGTATATTTTCATGTCATTTTAGGTAGTAACTACTAAAAAACATTCATTTATTTATTCGGATTTTTATAATTGCAAAATTGAAACATTTAAATTATTTTCATTTAAAATCAAAGTACAGCATTGCTAAATATTCTCTCACTTGGAACACTAGTTGGAGAGGACAGAACCAAGTATTTCTTTGCAAGCTTTACTTCAAGGGGCCAAACATTTGACTAACTTCCACCAGCTGATAGATCATCATTTTGTTATCTAGTCGTTCCTTGGTGATAGTTTTTCAATCATTTGCACTACATCTTTTGTTAATGCGTCGCACCGTTCTTCATCAACTACGAAACTGTAGAATTCTTCCAGTGAATCTGTTATTGATTTACTTGTAGAAGGTGTTGGTTCTGTTAGATTTCGCTTTTTTTCCTTTTAATGGGTGGTGAATTAATAGACTGTTCGGATTGAAGTTTTGCAACTGCAATACAAAATGACGATTTAACTTGTTCTAATATTGTTACAAAAAAACTTGCCGTTTACACGGGGATCTAAGTAAGTTTACAATATAGTATGAAGGTTCATTAATTTCCACAAACCAAAACGTTTTTCTATCTCTGGTTTTATTACATCTTTCATTTTTTTTAAACCGTCATCATTTTCATTTGAAGATGGTTCAAAATGCTTCCTTAGCGTTGAGATCATTGGTATTACATCGGAGACTGACAGAAGCTGTAGCGGCGCTGATTTTTTGGTAATTTCTTCAAATGTTTCAATAGCTTATTAATGCAGTGTGATATGATGTCATTTTCCACATTAGAAAAATATTAACTTGAATACGAGCTGGCGTAATAAAGCAAGGAGGTTTCTTTGAACAATATCATTCTTTCCCATCATTATGAAGTGTACTATTCCGCGAGTGAACGTCTTTGATAACAGTAAGATATGGAATATCAAGCCGTTTTTGAATTCCCTTCAACTCATTTTCATTTCATTTGCTTTCAGATTCATCTTAAGTGTTTATATTATAAAATTCTTTATCAAATCTCGACAACAAATATCGCGCAACATCCGCAGGGCAAAGCGCGGATGCGAATGCGGATCTTTAATAAAGTGCGGATGCTCCGCGGATGCGCATGTTACCTGCATCACTTATTAATATATATATATATTATATGATATTATATATATATATTATATATATATATATATATATAATATATATAATATATTATAATATATATTATATATATACAAAGAGTGGGGCACCGTTAATGAGAAAGTTAACGTCGTTAATTTTTAATCGTTAACAAAAAATATTAACGACGTTAATCATTAAAGCGTTTATCGGTAAAGAATGTAGCGGAAGTTAACGTTAATCGTTAACGTTAACCGTCTTCACAATATGTTAGAAATAGAATAAATATATTGAGTAAAATTTTATTTTATTATAATAATATCCCTAACAATATTAATAATGATATTAAGCTTATCAGACAAATTAATTAGGCTTTGACCTATAGCAGATGCTTTTGCCGCTTGCCGAAGAATACTTCCAAAGCGTAAATACCTTATTAAATAATACTCAATACCGGGTGTCCGTAAAAGAATTTCCCAGTTTCAATGCTTTATTATAACAGCATAATATACAATATCCATATCATACATCAAAGTGAAGAGTAAGTTGCATAGTTTCGAATATGCACTTGCGCCAGAACGAGTTCCTGATAGGTCGACATACGCGCATGCGCGCATGCGCGCATTCAGATGTAGTCTTCTCTAGTGCGTGCGCCACATACTGACAATGGCGAGTCCTGAGCGTAAAGCTTTCTGTGTTCTACAATTTGCTAAGTGTGAATCTGTAATTACGATTCAACGTGCGTATCGTTTACGTTTCCAATGTGATTCCTCCATGTTGGCAAAAACATTCGCCGCATGGTTATAGGCCAATTTGCCAACTAATGGATGTTCTTTTGTAAAGGCCAAAAGTACAGACGGCCCCAAAGTGACTGTACAGGATGTGGACCGTATCAGGGCCTCGTTTCTTCATAGTCCTAAGAAATCCGTTCGGAGAGCAAGTCACGAACTGAAGGTGCCAAAAACGACGGTGTGGAAGGTGTTAAGGAAACGTTTACACATGCGTGCATACCGGTTGCAGTTTGTACATGCTTTAAAGCCCGACGACTAGGCTCTACGGTTTACCTTTGCCTGTGCAGTGTTAGGTCGAGACGATGACCTTCTAGATCGCATAGTGTTTAGCGATGAGTCCACCTTTCATCTCAGGGGTAAGGTGAATGCCCATAATGTTCGTATCTGGGGTCTGAATATCCGCATGAACTTGTAGAACACGAACGTGATTCCCCAAAGATTAACTTTTTCTGCGCCATATCCCGACGCCAGGTCTACGGACCTTTCTTTTTCGCAGAAGCAACCGTAACAGGGTCGCCTATCTCGATATGTTACAATAATGGCTCTTTTTACAATTATTAGAGGATGAAGCGGTAAACTTTATATGGCAGCAAGATGGAGCCCCTCCACATTGGAGTCACATAGTGCGAGCGTGGTTGAACGACACTTACTCCCAGATCGTTGGGTTGGTCATAATGGTCCAGACGACAGAGCTCTATATATCTGGCCCCCCGGTCCCCGGACTTAACGCTATGCGATTTCTTCCTATGGGCTGCCCAATTATACGCAGAGTTGAAACGCAGAATTAAACATGCCGTTCCTTCCATTACTCCGGATCTGTTAACCAATGTTAGGAATTGGATTATCGGCTGAATGTATCCCCTATAACGAAGGGGCGCAGCATAATTGAACATTGTTAGCGGAAAAACTCTGTTCCCAAATGACCTTCACTTTGAATGTATTGATATTGCTGTTATTATTGTATATTTACGCTGCTTATTAATAAACCATTGAAACTGGGTCATTTTTTTACGGACACCCGAGTAGTATATTATTGTAAAAATAATTGGATATGTCAACTTAGAATTTTAATACAAATTATGTATATTTTTTATAAGTTACAACGCTTATGAAGGCCTAGTTCTTATATTTTTCACTAGATCGCAAAATAAGCCAAGTTCCAAGCTAACGTAAACGAAAAGAAGT
>JABUQX010110729.1:12500-15000 GCA_015478945.1 Trachelipus rathkii | reverse complement strand
AAAGGACCATGCTGCTTCTTAAGTATTATTCTTATTTATTATGGGAGTTGGACTGGGACATTCTAGCAGGTGTCAATGCGGCTTCTTAATTATTATTTTTAATTATTAATTATTATGGTTGACTGGAACAGTCTAGATAGAGCCCATACGTCTTCTTAAGTATTATTCTTTATTTATTATTTATTATGGCGTTGACTGGGACATTCTGGAGTGGTCAATGCAGACTTCTTAATTATTAATTTTTATTGGTTGACTGGAACAGTCTAAAATACCATGCGCTTACTAAGTTATTTCTATATATTATGGTGGTTAAACTGGACATTCTAGAGGGGTTCCATGCAGCGTTCTTAATTATTATTCTTAATTATTAATTATAGGTTGGGTTGACTGGGACCGTCTAGATAGGCCCATGCGGCTTTCTAAATATTTATTCTTATTATTAATTATAATGGAATGACTGGGACATTCTAGAGGCCAAATGCGGGCTTTTTTAATTATTATTCTTAAATCTTAATTATTAATTATGTTGGTTGACTGGGACAGTTAGTTAGGCCATGCGGCTTTGTATAATTATTAATTTACTATCAGTAATTACATTAAATTATTATTAAAAATTATTCTTAATTCTTAATTTTTATGGGTTGAATGGGACACTCTAGATTGGATTCTGCGTCTTCTTACTGTCTCTTTATATATATATATATATATATATATATATATATATATATATATATATATATATATTTTATATTAAAATAATAATTATTATAATATATATATATATATATATATATATATATATATATATATATATATATATATATATATATATATATATATATATATATATATATATATATATATATATATTATATTTATATATATATATATATATATATATATATATATAATATATATATATATTTCGCGTGACGTCACGAATCTGAAAAAATCAAAAAAATCAAAAAAATCAAAAAAATCAATAAAATCAAAAAAATCAAAAATTGATTTTTTTCTAAAAAAAATCAAAAAAATCCCCAACCCTGATTTTAAGTAGTAGGATAGTATGCAATAATGCAACCTACTACGTTCGAACTACATTTGAATCAATGCATTATAAAAGGTACTAATTTAGTACTAGATTTCAATTTTAAGTACTAGAATAATGTGCTACCTACCACGTTTGTACTAGTTTTGTATTTAAAATACTAGGATATCATGCAACGAGCTAAGTTGGTACTACATTTCAATTTAAAGTTCTAGGGTAGTATGCTACCTACTAACTTCCTACTATATTTGTATTTAAAATAATATTATATTGTGCAACGTCCCAAGTTTGTGCAAGATTTGAATTTCAAGTACTGTGATAGTATGCTACCTATTAAGTTAGTACTATATTTATATTTAAAATAATATGATATTATGCAAAGTATTAAGTTGGTACTAGATTTAAATTTTAAGAACTAGGATAGTATGTTACCTACCAAGTTCGTGGTAGATTTGTATCAACTATCAAGGTATTATGAACCTCGCTAAATTGGTAATAGCTATATGAATTTTAAGTACTAGGATATTATGCAATGGGCTAAGCTGGAATTAGACTTAAATTTTAAGTGCAAGGATAATATATATATATATATATATATATATATATATATATATATATATACATATATTATATCTATATATATATATATTATATATTATATATATAATATATATATATAATATATATATATATAGTATATATTATATATATATATATACCGTAGACAGCGACCCACACATTTTGAGACCGAAAATTTTCTAAGTACAAAAAAATTTCTAAAGTTCAGAAAAGTTAAGTTGTTAGGTTTTTTAAGAAAATTGTTTAGTAGGTAAGTTCTGGCATAATTCTAGAAGCTTGCCACTAAAGAATTTTTCTTAAAAAACAAAACTTAACTTTTCTGAACTGAAAAATTTTTTGAACTTAGAAAATTTTTCTCAATAAGTGTCGGTGGCATGGTCTCACAATTAAGATATTATATATATATATATATATATTATATATTATATATATATAATATAATATATATATATATATATAATATATATATATATATATATTATAATATATATATATATATAATATATATATATATATATATATTATATATATATATATATATATATATATATATAACTTACCACTCTCGTAGTAGATTTGGCTCATGTCTATTATCTGTGACTAATGAAGCCGGAATCAATTTTTTTCATAGTTTACGTTATCGAACATAATGTACAACAGCTCGCATAGCGAAAAAGCTTGAACTTTTTTCTTTAAATTTATATAACTTTATTACAGCATGTTTAGTTGTGAATTTGTTTATTGAAACAATGGAAAGTGAAATAAATTATACACTAATATAAGTTTGGTTAAGTTAAGTAAGGTTAAGTTAAGTGACCTTAGGTTACATAGATTTAAACTTTTTTTTTTACTATTTTTAAAGGTGTGAAGCCC
>JABUQX010110729.1:0-7500 GCA_015478945.1 Trachelipus rathkii | reverse complement strand
TTATTATTATTATTATTATTATTATTATTATTATTATTATTATTATTATTATTATTATTATTATTATTATTATTATTATCATTATATATATATATATATATATATATATATATTATATATATATATATATTATATATATATATATATATATATATATATATATATATATATATATATATATATATATATATATATTTTTTTTTCTTTTTATAAAAAATATATTATATATATAGAACTGGGGTCAAACACAGGAGAGAGCTGCTTTTGTTACCTCCCTTCCTCTTTATATATATATATAGTATATATATATATATATATATATATATATATATATAATATATATATATATATAATATTTATATATATATATATATATATATATATATATATATTATGTCCTCTGTCTGATAAAGATTAATGATCCCATACTGCTTCTATCATATATAAGAGAAAATATGTCCTATTTTAAAATTAATGGCTTGAAATTAAATAAAGAAAAGTGCATTTCTAGACTTTACCTGCATAGTATTAGAATGAATGTGCATAAAGATTAGGTCCATATACGACGGTGAACTGCCATAATTTTAACACCCGATTTTCCTCTTAGTCATACAATTCAACTGCCGGCTCGTTTTCATGTTTAATCATATTAACAAAATAGTTAATGACTGGTATTGTTATCCTGAATTTTTTATTTTTATTTTTCCATGACTTTTCTGGATCTAAATCACCGCTCTTTGTTTTATATTTTATTATATTATTCATGAACAATTTAATTTCTTCATTAAGAAATTTTTACAAAAGATCACTTTATTGGGACATTAATTATGATAATATTCATCTTATATATTTTTCAAAGACATGGCCTGTGCCCTGCCGTCTTAACTATCTGTTCGCTTGAATCGGTAAGAACCTGCTCCAGATCACCACTGCGTTTTATAACTCACTGGTAGGGGGTATCTGATGAAGAGCCGGCGAAGAAAAATGTTTGTGATGTATGTAACAGAAAGTTGAATAGAGATAGCATGACCATGTGGAATGGCAAGTAACAAGAGGTCTTCTAAAAGGACGAGATTTGTTACTATTTTAATAGTAACAGTTTATAGAAAGTAATTCAACATTTCGGAGGCTAGGAAGAAAGTGGTGTCAGTGACAATTTTTATTTAGGGCTATTTTCTCTATGCGCCTAACTCTTTGACCACTGGGCATGTCATGCCCAATTTAAATGACGTGCCAAAGGTCAAATTGCTTGATATATAGAAAAGTATCATGAAAATCGGATATGGATTAAAAAAAAATTAGAGCATATTTTTAATTTCTGCTTAAAATTTTTTGACACTCACCAATCACATGGGCTGGAACTTTTTGAAGGGGGAAGCAGGAAATCAAATATAGGAAAACCCACCCAAACCCAATCCTAGCGCAAATCTCTCAGGTGAGAGGAAGTCTAAATACAGTTGGAAAAACAGAAGATGGCAAGGAGTTCCACAGAACAGAAGTGGTTGGAAAGAAGGAGGCACCAAAACGAACGAGTCTGGGGTCTTCAATACTCAACCAAAGTTCATGCGATAGCATGGCACCCTTTGTGCGACGTGGTCGACTCAATGGTGTTGGTGTGTGCAGGGCCCTCTTAACCGCTAGGCAAACTAGGCAAATGACTAGGGCAGCAGAAAATGAGGGCGGCCCTAGGTGGCTAGAACGCGGCAGACAACGACAATGGCAATAAAAGAAAATAAAAAATAATAACTATAAGTAATGAATATATATATATAGTAATATCTATAATACTACTAGATATATATATTATATATATTACGTATGTATAATATATAATATATGTACGGTACCTATATATTTATCACGATAGTATATATAATATATATATATATATATATATCTATATATAATATATATATATATATATTATATATATATTATATATAATATAGTATATAGAGTATATAATATTATATATATATACTATATATATAATATAATATATATATATTATATACTAATATTATATATATAAATATATCTATATATATATATATATATATATAGTATACTAAGTAAATATATATATAATATATATATACTATATATATATATATAATAATATGTATATATATATATATATATATAATTATATATATATTAATTAGTATATAATATATATTAATATATATATACTATATATTATATATATATATAAATACTATATATATATATATATATATATACTAATTGGTAGTATATATAATATATTTATATATATATATATAATATAATATATATTATATATAAAGTTAGTATATAACTATTTTATATAATATATAGTTTATATAAATTATTATATATAGTATATATATATGAATATCTATATATATATACGTAGTTATATATAATATAAATAAGCTATATAATATATATTATAATAATATATATATATAGTATATATATAAGTATATATAGTTATAGGTACGTCTCTATATATTATATATATATAGTATATATATATGGTAGTATATATATATGATATTAATATATATTATTATAAACGATTTATATATAAGTACTATAGTATATATTATTAAAGTATATAATATTATCAAGGATAGTTATAAATTATATTTATTATATAAGTATAAATTGTATATATATGTATATATATTATCTATATATATTAGTTATCTATATATGAATATATATAATATATATAATTATATATACGTAACTATATAATCAGCTATAGCTATATTATATAATATATATATATATATACTAATATTATTAATTATATAGCTATATATAATATATATATATATATTATAGGGTTATATATAGATATATATATATAATTATATATATATATATATATATAGTATATATATAATATATAGTATATATACTATATAGGCTTTAGGTGAATTTTTTCGCCTAGGGCGGAATGAATGGTTAAGAGGGCCCTGGGTGTGCGAGAGGTCAACTCTCGTAGTACCTATAGAAAAGAGATAGTAGATAATGTTGAAAGAAATATCTACAACTAGCCATTTCATATTTTAACATTATTTGGAGTAGGCATAAACCTAAGACTATTTTTGCGTTCACATCTTAATGGCTCCTTTTATTTTTTTATTTTATTTTCGAGATCGAACAACTTATAATTGATCACTCAAATTAGAACCAGATGGCAAAAATTGTTCAAATTGTCCAAAAATATTCAAAAATTCAAAAAATATTAAAAAATTATTCAAATATGCAAAAATTCTTTAACAAAAGATTTCCTTCGGCACGATCTAATTCAAAAAAATAGTTAAAAGATAATACTGATACAAAAACAATCTACGAGAAAAACAATAAGGAATTGTTCAAAAATTTACAAAATATTAAATTGTCCAAATATGCAAAAACATTTCAAAAATTGTTCAAAAATGTTCACAGAAATTCACCAAATATTCAAAAATTGTTCAAAGATGTTCAAAAATTTACAAAATATTCATAAATTATTCAAATATTCAAGAATTTTTGAAAATTGTTCAAAAAATGTCTGAAATGTTCACATATATTTACAATATTGAATGAACAATAACAAGAAAATAAGAACATTTTGAATTTCAAGAAAAATTATAATGTTAATCACAAATGATCTAAAGGCAGGTACCACTAACGTGTCACATTCGGGAGAGTGACAGAGTCGCAAGGCACAGGGCTAGGGTTCGATACCTAGTCCGAATCCTAGGTAGAAATTACCTTAGAGTAGTTTCCCTCTTGGAATAATAGGGCACTGCCCATTAGGTGTGAACAAAAAAAAAAAAAAAAAACAGGGACAGCGACAACAACGGAATCATCTTTAGTGGAATTAGAACCAATATTTGATAGAAGAGTTCATCTTTAGCAGAAGGTAAGAACCAAGATGAAAGGAGGTGAAGAAAGCAAAATAAAGTAGAGTGTAAAGAAAAAACTAACAATAGTTCTTAGCATTATTCGGTGGAGAAATAAATTTCATAGTGTAGGGAGAAAATAGATTTTGCACAATTCCGATATGAAAATCAAAGTAATTTTAATTTCTTGGGTTTGAAGACTTTCTGGAGCTCCTGAAAGCAGAGTCCCTGTGACGAGGAGCTTGAGAATAAATAAGAGTTCATTCAAACCCTGCAACGAGGAGCATGAGAATAAATACAGTTAATTCAAGCCCTGCGACCAGGAGCATGATAATAAATAAGAGTTAATTCAAACCATGCGACGATGAGCATGAGAATAAATAGAAGTTAATTCAAGCCCTGCGACAAGGAGCATGAAAATAAATAAGTTAATTCAAGCCCTGCGATGAGGAGCATGAGAATAAATAGAGTTAATTCAAGCCCTGCGACGAGGAGCATGAAAATAAATAGAGTTAATTCAAGCACTCCGACGAGGAGCATGAGAATAAATCAGAGTTAATTCAAGCCCTGCGATGAGGAGCATGAGAATAAATAGGTTAATTCAAGCCCTGCGACGAGGAGCTTGAGAATAAATAAGAGTTAATTCAAGCCCTGCGACCAGGAGAATGAGAATAAATAAGAGAATTCAAGCCCTGCGACGGTGAGCATGAGAATAAATAAAAAGTTAATTCAAGCCCTGCGATGAGGAGCATGAGAATAAATAGAGTTAATTCAAGCCCTGCGACGAGGAGCATGAGAATAAATAAGAGTTAATTCAAGTCCTGCGAAGAGGAGCATGAGAATAATTATGAGTTATTTCAAGCCCTGCGACGAGGAGCATGAGAATAAATAAGTTAATTCAAGCCCGGCGACGAGGAGCATGAGAATAAATAGAGTTAATTCAAGCCCTGCGACGAGGAGCATGAGAATTAATAGAGTTAATTCAAGCACTCCGACGAGGAGCATGAAAATAAATAAGTTATATCAAGCCCTGCGATGAGGAGCATGAGAATAAATAGAGTTAATTCAAGCCCGGTGACGAGGAGCATGAGAATAAATAAGAGTTAATTCAAGCCCTGCGACGAGGAGCTTGAGAATAAATAAGAGTTAATTCAAGCCCTGCGACCAGGAGCATGAGAATAAATAAGAGAATTCAAGCCCTGCGACGATGAGCATGAGAATAAATAAGAGTTAATTCAAGCCCTGCGATGAGGAGCATGAGAATAAATAGAGTTAATTCAAGCCCTGCGAAGAGGAGCATGAGAATAATTATGAGTTATTTCAAGCCCTGCGACGAGGAGCATGAGAATAAATAAGTTAATTCAAGCCCGGCGACGAGGAGCATGAGAATAAATAGAGTTAATTCAAGCCCTGCGACGAGGAGCATGAGAATTAATAGAGTTAATTCTAGTTCTCCTTCGAGTTTGAAGACCTTCGGAAACTCCTGAAAGCAGAGTCCCTGCGACGAGGAGCATGAGAATAAATAAGAGTTAATTCAAGCTCTGCGACGAGGGGCATGAGAATAAATAGGAGTTAATTCAAGCTCAGCGAAGAGGAGCATGAGAATAAATATGAGTTAGTTAATTCAAGCCTGCGATTGAGGAGTCATGAGAATAAATAGAGTTAATTCAAAGCCCTGGCGACGAAGAGCGATGAGAAAATAAGAGGTTGTTATTTCTCAAGCCGCTGCGAAAGGAAATGAGAGTAGATTAAGAGTTGTATATTTCAAGCCTGCGATGAGGAGGCGTGAGAATAATAGCAGTTAAGTTCAAGCCCTGCGACGCTAGCGAGCAAGAGAATAAAATAAGAGTTAAAGTTCAAGGGCATCTGCGACGCAACAGGGGCAGTGAGAATATAATAAGAGTTATTCAAGCTTCCGCGACTTCAGGGGGGCCATGAGAATAATGAGTTAATTATTGTTTAGCTGTCAGAGAAAAATAAAAGAAGATCGCCAGTCAAGGGTTCGAAACCCTCTTTGACGATCAGGGATATGATTATCAGATTAAGTTAATTTATTAAGAAAAAGAATTAAGTGGAACATGTAGCGCAGAAAAGCAAATCCCGCCCTCCATAAAATTAATATAGTAAACTATATATAATAGCAGTATATTAATATAGTTATATGTAGTATATATATATAATATATATATATATAAATATTATATATATATAATTAGTTTAATATATAGTACTATATATATATATGTATGATATAAGTTATTATATAGTATTATATATATAGTATATATATATATTATACATTATATAGTAATAATATATATACATAATATATAGTAGGTGTCCCTTTATTAAACCAGGGAGCAGTAAAATATTTTTGGAATCGGAATGGTTGGTAATGCCTTTAGAGAATTATTTCATTTGCGGGATTTTTTTTACGAGTTTGCTTCGGTTTTTCGCTTTAAATAAAAAAAGATATGTAAGTGAAGTTAATCTATATCATAGAAATTTTATTTCTCGTTTTCATTTACATTATATTAGCATATACAATGCGGAGGGAAGTTGTCACAATCGGCATCGCTCGGGCGCATTTGGAGGCGAGCGCTTGGCAGCGACGGTCTGGTCATTCATCACAGCGGATGTGAGCAGCGGCTGCGTGGCTTTACGCCTATGGTTATTCGTTTTAGTATTTATTCAAACTCATTAAAATAATTTAATGAAAAATATATTTCAATAAAAGATCACTAATTTTGAAAATGAAAATAAAAAATCTCCTTTTCACGATTGTAATATAGAAGCAAAAACTTCAGCAAATGTAGTTTTAAATAAATAAATCTCGTATATTATTCCTTTGGATCATAAAATATATTTTTTCTTAGTTTTACCAACTTTACAAAGTTTAAAATTTTTATTGGCCTCTGGATTAATAAAGACCCTATATATTCGATTATATAATAGTAGTATAACGTCGTAAATATAGATATAATATTATATGGTAATACTATTATACTAGTATATATATATATATATATAGTAGATATATATATCATCCGTATATCAGTAAACTATTAATCTTTACTATAATATTATATAATATATATATATAGTAGTATAGATTTAGTATATACTTAATGGTTAAAGCTTCCCTAAAGGCAACATGACATAGTCAACAAAGAACTTATACAGTGCTACAGGAAAAGGTTTAAAATAAATGTTTCTTATAAATAATTAAATCATATTTCTACACCATATGGAAATAAAAAAGAAATATTTGGCAAAAATAAAAGCTCGGAGAAAATTGCATATTCTACAATTTGTTTAACAAAACTGATTGGAAAGCTCTGTACTGCGCTACATATCTGTCGCGTTGGGATCATGTTTCTTTGAGGAAAGCGAAGGACAGCTCTAGCGACGTTCTGAGGGAAAGAAGCGAGCTAAATGTGCCAAAGTTCGAGTTTTTTTAACGTAAAGCTGAAGTGAATTGATCCAAAGGGCGTAAACGCACAAAGATGGGACAGCAGTCGGGGTTCTGCTCGGTCCTATCCGGAGACGACGGGTGGGACTTCGTCCCGGCTTGCTGGTCGGGCCTCCCATGTGGCTCGAACCGCTAAAAAAGGCG
>JABUQX010110728.1:0-41902 GCA_015478945.1 Trachelipus rathkii | reverse complement strand
TTATAGTATTTATATGTTTATGTTGTTACTTTATGTATAACGTTTGTCAATGAAATTATTGTTAAAAATAAACTTGTTTCAAACTTGCAGCAAGTTTTTATTGTTAATGGAAGCTGTTTTTTCGTCTGGTTGTGTGTGTTAGTATGTTATGTTATGTTTGTGTTGTGTTGAAACTTTACTTTTGTTTGTCTTTACCGTTATTATTGTTAATACGGTTTATGATATACTTTGTTTAAATATTACTTGTTAATGGAGTTAACATGTCAATGCTGAGTATGTTTGAAATCAATGGTTATCGTTGGTGAGCTTTTAGTCTTTTTGTGTTAAGTTGCTCTCTATGCTAATGTTAGCAGTTTGTTCGTGCTTAAGATGGGTATGTTGGGTTTGTATTTATATTCTTAGTTTGGTAGTGTTTTTGCATTAATAATTGAAACTTTGTTTCGTTTAGCTACTTTCACGGGTCTATATGTTTACCCATGTAAATATGGTACATTATTTGTTAATATTCCATGTTATGTAAAATAACTTGTAGATATGCTACAACGTGTGAATAATCGTTTTTGGATGCGTATGTATTACTTTTACTATTTTTAAAGTGTGGAACTTTGTAACGCCTTTACCGTTTATTCCTGTTTAAGATGTTGTAGGTTTACTTCTGTGGTTATATGTAGTCAGATGATGCTAGAAGCTTTATACTGTGAAAACTTGTTTACTTCAACATTATGATCTGACCTATTGCATAAAGTTAACTTCATTTACTGTTTCATTGATTTATCCCAAATGCGACTCTAAATGTAACTTCGACCAATAAATCTAGATTAAATCGATCCAAGTATGGAGGAGGTGGGCGATGTGTGGAATTGGTTATATTGATTTACTGCTTTAGGGTATGTAAACTTATACACTTCACTATGATTTTTATCATAGATCATAGTGAGATCAAATAGATCACAAATGGAAGGAGAGGGTGGATGGATGGTAGTGGAGTGGCCGGTTGATTATTGAGCTTTATGCTTTAGGTATGAAAATGCAATTTAGTAATATATGCTTTTTAATCAAATTAGAACCATTAGATTCAATAGATCACCAAGCTGGACAGACACGAGAGGTGGCAGGAATGGTGTTTGTAATGTGGTTTTATTTATGAATTTTTGGGAGGCCGTACAAAAACTTAAATTGTGGTCTATAACAAAAAAAGAAGAGAAATTTTTTTATTATTATAATTTTTTTTTTTATTTTCTGATGTCTTCTACCTTTAATTTCGAAATTACAGAACCAATTACACTATTAAAGACACCCATATTAGTACTCCAAATTTTAAGTACACAGTATCCCACCCGATCAGTACCGCCTAGCCACACCAGTCCGAACTTCACTCCGGAGTCCTATGAGTCAGATTGTTCTTCATTCTGTTTCCTTCCTTATTCACTTACATTCTTCTTTTATCTTCCTCACTTCGAGACATCATATCTTTCTCTCCAACATTTATATCCTGCCCTATGCAGTTTTAATACCCTATAATTTAAACGAATATATATCGAGCCTAACAAAGGTAATCATAACATACATATAATATCCCTAAATATTATGTACTCTACGATTATATTCAACTCCCATGACAACGCCAACAAAACAGTTCATTCACGCTTGGGCAATAGACCCGACGCAAGTCTATCACAGTTTCCATTTTTTCATTCACAAATACTTTCACTAGCAACTACTTTATCTACATCTCATTTAATTTTGGAGTATAGCTACATATTCAGTTTTTTATTTTATTAGGTAGGCTCGCCCTCGTTTGTACCTTGCCGTTAGCTTAGATCTCAATGTAGTAATCATAATATAGTATATGGTAATGCAACTCAGCTTTCGTCTCCAATACAGTTTGATACGAACATGTCGGCGGAATGAGGTGAGGATAAGAACTTATTATATGGAGCTTTACGTACGAGTCGGAGTCAAATTACTCCTGACAATTTACAGATCCGCGCGCAAGCGGATACCAGTCTAAAGTGCATAAACACTATTCTCTACAGAGGAATCCGATTTTGACCTCATGATTTCGATCCTCATCGGAACTCGATCTTCCGAACGCGTAAATTAATATCATAAAATAATTATAGTGCTTGTGTATGCCACGAGCGCGCTTTTCACGCGCTACGTAATCTCGTCTCTACAGATTACTCATCCGCTCGAACTAAAACCGTCTTAAGCCTAATCTCCTCTTCTCGGAAGCGTCCAGGCCGTTTAACGCAATATTAGGTCACTTATCGGGCGACGTCCCCTCTATATACATCCTTAGAGACTTTAAATTTACCCTGTTCGGAGCTTAACCAACGATTTATTCCAGTTTGAGCCAATAACTGTAGTCCCTTCATATCTAAAGGCTGCAAGACGAGTTGGGATATGAGATACTAGATGGTTTGGAACTATGTGTGTCGAAAAGTCATGTCTGTGGAAAAGAGAAGAAGGTTTGAATTCTGTGTTGAAGGGGCGGTAGGTTTGAATTCCGACAGTGACAGCTAGGTTTTTTGTGTTGAAGAGAAAGATATCGTTACAAAAAAACGTAAATTTGAGCATCCGGATTGGATATCGCAAGGCGATTGTACCACACTCTGACATATCCCCACCCGTCACGAAATTGTGCATTTGTTTAGCATGAGAAAAATATCGGATTTGGGTTTACAATGCAGATAGTGGTATTGAATATGAAGAAAGTACTTACACTGCACAGTTCTCCAGAGATCATGATTTATCGCGAAGTTATCTCTCCAAGCAGATCTTAGAGCTTTTAGTCTAACTAAGTGAAGAACGTTCAAGCGAATGTAATAAACTTTTTTTCGGACAGAGAGTAGTTAACTCTTCCAATATTTCAATGAAAAGAGACACTAGTATACTGTGGAACATCTGGATCCTAGCAAGGCCAAATCCGACAGAGATTGGCGATATTGTGACAGTCAACGAGAAGCTTGAGTGTTTTTTTTGTACATGCATAGTTATGATCGTATTCTCAATAGGTACTCAACAAACTGAAGAGGGATATGAATTATAAGATGTTCTTGCGAGCTAGATCTACATGAAACACCAGGTTTAGCGTTGATTTGAAGATGTTCATATCTTACTGGCGCCACCGTTATTTTCTAGGTACCATTTTTCAATTGCTTGTGGTAGTAGGCAGACACGGGAAAAGTTGTATCCCTGCTGGGAACATTTGACTGTCAGGTGCATCAAATCATTACAACCACTGGTTGACAGAGGATTATGTCACCGCTCCACATTTCAAAAACTAGCGATGTTTGAAGCATTTGTTAGGGACCTAGACAAAGATGTCGAATGTTTCAAACTAATATTTGCAGATTTTTCCGGTTAGTATGGAGAAAACTCAAGCTGGACTCTTTGCGCCCTCCATTCGCAAATATCGAGTATTTTGCATTCCATAATTCCATGACTATATGAGCATCTGCTGGAAAGTTTGTCTGGTGTTAGGCTGTGGGCACCTATCTGTCAACTATGTGTAGAATGTACGAAAGCTTTCAGGACTTCAATTTTGAATGCTATATGAGATAAAAGTTCACTTGTCTACATATCACTTAGCATCGGTTCGATATTCTAGTTATAGTAGACAGGAGAGTGTAAGATTCCAAGTGATGGACGAAAGATACAAAGAAGAGATAGCATACATGATGGCGACTATTTTTTTGGAGCCTTCACGTGTTTGTCCACTCTGCCACACAGAAGGACAATCTATTAAACGATTTGTATGCAGTAATTGTTGAACTTCTTGGTACTGATTTATTTTTGACCATGTCCGTTGCATTAAAATTTGTTAGATTATACTAGAGAACTATTTAAAAAACAAAAAAAAAATCAATTGACGGAATCGTAAAAAGAATGTATTTATATATTTATATATATATATAATACATATATATATAGTATATGTATAAATATTATATATTATATATTTATATATGTATATATATAAATATTATATCTTATTAGATACTATTATTATAATTTTATTTTTATATTGTAATATATATATATATTATATATGTTATATATAATATATATATATTATAATATATATTACTATATATTTATATATATATATATATATTCTCACCTCTCCACCGCGCCTCGACCTTAGCGTCATCCTGTCGTTGCAATGCTTCCTCCCAGACCCTTCTATGTACAGCATTTCCCTCCACTGATCCTCGTCAACCCGTCTTCGCCACCGCCCCGCCATCATCTCTTTTCTTGTCGTCCGTTCGGTCTTCCACCTGCAGCGCCATGCCAAAATCAGCTGGGTATCTTCTTCATCACTTCTGAGCGCCATACATTTGTGTGTTCTCTCGATCAGTCTCATCCCTGACCCCATTCCTCTTATCTCAGTCATTCATCTTTTTCCTTTGTCACCCCTATATCAACCCCAACCCCTTACTCCCGCGCCAACGATTTCCTCCTTTTCTGTTGTAGTGCCACGACTCGACCAAACAAGCGGTTCAAATCGTGGTATAATCCCGCGTTAACTGTCTTCGTCACAGTTTGTTTTCTCAGCAGGAGACACTACCCATCTTCTATTGTAGCCTTATTCTTTCTAATTTCACCCTCACTCCACGCTTGTTTCGTACTCTCTCTTAAGTTCCTCGCATCTTTTATTTTTCCCCATCTCAATATGTTTAAGTTTCTCTTCCTAGCTATTTTCACACTTCGTCTTTCTCATATTCACCTCTCCCCTCCGTCGAGCACTCCTCCATCTATCAGTACTCTTGTAACGTCTCGTCTCTTGCAACTGCACTATCGTCCGCTACGCCATTACAATCGCTTCTCCTCACCATCTCTCGCTACCATGTCATTAGCAGTGAACAACAAGGTACACACTCTCCCTGGCTAAACTGTCTTCACTCCCAAAACCCACTGTTCCATATCCTACGCGTCCTACGGCATTCATTATGTTAATCCTTATCACTCTATTAATTATTCTATTATAGCAGCATCCTCGAGTGTCTCCCAAGTTTTTACCCTAGTACACTTATCAAATCTTCTCTAATCCACAAAGCCATATAATATTTACTCTATCCTCCAGCTTCTTCTCTTTTTTAGAGAAAATATCAATCCGTTCCACCGTCCGGCCTAATCAATTCTGGCTATGTTGTCCTCGACTCCCATTCTAGCCTTTCTCCAATACCTTCAATATAACCATGGCTGCGGCGCACGATATGCCCCTTATTGGACGTCCCCCATGTCTTTTTAAACACGGATACTATCGCCCTACTCACTCGCAGTATCTCTTCCACTCTCCCAGAAATCGTTAAAATCTAACATCATCGCAGACTCCTCACATCGCATTGTCTCCACCGAATACACTGGCTTTCCATTTTTCCATTATTCCCTCTTGCAATCTCCAACTATTCCATGTTATTCACCCTCATCCCGTTTTATCGATCTGTCTCTTGCTTCGCGGAGTTTCACATCTACCTTCCTCTTGATTATATAACTCTGAAAGTACTCTCCCACCTCAATCACTGATCCTATCATGTTCACTCTCAGTCCCTCTTATCTTACTGAGTGATGCAAACACTCGTCTGTCCTCGTAGGTTTTTTGAGTAATAGATTTCTTAGTTCACCATATCTGTCTTCGTTGTTTTCATCGTCCTCTCCCGGCTTGCTTCATCGCTTCCTTTTATGTCTCAGCCTCATTAATATTTAGTAATATAATATATATAGCATATTATATTATTATATATTTTATATTATATTAATATAATTATATTTATATATATATATATATATAATATTATTAATAGCTATTTAGTAATGGATCGATACGCACCGCAATGCGAAGCAACCGCAATTTTTGACAACGCAACCGCACCGTATTCATTGATCTGCACACGCAGCGTAACGCGGTTGTCATTGCTCTAAAAAACCTGCAAATCGTTTCAGAGTTATCTTTTAAAAATACTTCTCTTTGCTATCATAACTTCTCTTCTTGTAATATATTACTTATATATATACTATATATGATATTTAGGAAAAAGTATATTCATATATTAGTATATAAATATATATATAATTATATCTATTAATATAATATATATACTATACATACTATATATATTCATTAATAATATATATTATATATTATATATATTAAGTTATATTTTTATTTTATATAATTTTTATAAATATACATCTATACTATGGGAAAATATAACGGTATATATATATGCTGTATATTAAATCCCCACATAAATAAAAAACAGAGATTAATGGAACAAAACACGAACTATACTCTAGGGATTACCGCCTCCCGCATTCAGTCGTAAAGAACTTCAATAGAATTAGGACAATAGTTGTTTAATAGTTGTGTTGTTTACGTGATGATTATTGTATAAATAATTTTTGAAATTTTTAAAAAATAAAATGGTAAAATGCTGGAAAAAATTGAGAATGTAAATTATCATTCTTAGTTAGAAAAGATTCTAATCAATGTTTTTGTGAGCGTCTATAGAACATCATGCTTATTTCGTAACATCGATCATGTTCCTTCTCTTCTTGCTTTTCGGCAGAGTACGGTCGCAATTTTTAGAGATAGATTGTTAGGTATGTATTTTTAAATAAGATAATGTGCTTTTCCACTGCATTTAAAAGTAAATACCTAAGATCAGGTTGTCCACATTACTAGAAAACATTCTTACAAATTTAAAATTATGATGATTCAGAAATTAATAATGTTCTATAAGAACCTAGCAAAGATTGATGTTCTCTATATATTGGAGAACATTTGGATTGTGAAAGAAGAAATATACCACATTTTCATCTCTAAAATTGTGACCGTAATCATCCTGCAAGCATAAGCAGAGAAGGAACACATATCAATGTGTCATTCGAACTGATATTCTCCCGTGATAGACACTTACAAAACACAATTATCAGATTTCTTTAAGTATGTTAAATAATTTTAATGTTTTAAATGCAATGCTCTTGATAATTACAATTTATTCTTATTTTCAATGTCTCATTTTATGAAATATCTAAATAACTTAGCACAAAATTATTTACTAAATATTTTGTCCTTAATTAACAGTTTTTTCGAATGAAGAGGAGGCGGATATGTCTTTATAAGTTTGAATGAAGGGAATTGAATTTTAATTTGTTTTATATCTAGTTTTAATATATTAACATTAATATATTATATATATTACTTATTATATATATATAATATATATTATATTATAATTATGTATATAATATATATATCACATTATATAACATATATATATATCAGAGATCTGCATCTCTGTACTCGTGCTCAGCCCGAAGTAACTTATGAACTAGTTCTTTGCAATTTATAGTTACATAAATTTTCTTATTTTTTTACATATATTCATAAGCTAATTATAAATTTAAGACAATTAATCAAATTATCTAGTTACCAATAAAACGCTTTTTTACACCAATTTAAAAAGGGACGCATCTCTGCTCAAATAGTGATCGGGACTGGACGGTGCCAGATCTGAATTGCAGTACAATTATTTTACTAAATATGTTTATCAATAGTTTTAGATACTATACATTAAAATAAATACTTTTATAACAAATATATTTAATTAAATAAATTAATTTAAATACTTAATATTATTTATAGAGTTAAAATATGGTTTATTAACATTATTATAAAATATTTATTAAATAGTATCTAACAGAACAACAAGAATACGTTTTTAATACTAAAAAACTTTTAGCAGCATTTCTCAAGTTTATATTATCTATCTATATTATATATATTATATTGATATATATATACTTATATTTATATATATATTTATTCTTTTTATATATTGAGTAATATTATGATTATATATATAGATAATAATATTATATATATAATATATATATTATATTTTTTATAATATATAATATATTAATTTAATTATATATATATATATATATATAGTATTTAATTTTTATATTCTTGTTATGTTATATAATATATTATAAATAGTACTTTACATTAATAATATTAATATATATATATACTCATATATTACTATATATTAATATATAGTATATATAGTTTATATTATATATATATTATATTATATATATATTAAATTAGTATTATTATTATTATTTATATTATATTATATTATTACTACTAATTTTATATATATTGTTATATATATATATATATATATACTTATTATTATCTATATATATATATTTATATATATATAATTTTATATATTTATATACTATATATTTATATATTATATAGAAGGGATAGAGAGGAGAGAGAGGTGAGAAGAGAGAAGAAATTTACTTGAGCACAACTGATATATTTTATTATTTATATATATAATATTAACTATTTATATATAAATATAATTACTTATATATTTATACTATATTATAATATATATTTTATTGAGTGAATGTGGTATTTGTTTTTTACGGTCTCAAGGAGTTGAAATGATGCAAGATATTTGGTAGGGTGTGTAAGGCTGTTTGAAAGATAACGTTGAATAAGAGGAAAGGTATGGTTGCGATGGCCTCTTCGAGGGTATGTTAGATCGGTATCAGTGGACAAGTGTCTTAGTTTAATATTAGGAAAAGTGGATAAAGAACGGTATGAGCAATATGAGCGTTTAGTAGGAAGTTGCGAATGCAGACGGAGTGGCTGGTGCTTAAATATCTTGTTGATGTAAGGACTAGTCTTCTAGGCTCCTAGAATACTTCACACAACTTCGGGGTACCTCGCCAATGTATTGATGAGATAGTTCTGGAATAGCGCTGTTAGATCTAAAAAGTACATGTTCGACATGGATCAATTAGTCGTGTGGTGTAAAGAAGGTTAAGAGAGATAAATGAGTACGTTGAAATGGTGTAGTCATGTGGATATGGCATGTATGACGCTGTGGTTTACGATTGTTATGGTGAGTTGCTGGATCAGCCCGGCTGTTACTGAAAGCAAAGGGATTCGTCAGTAAAGATGTAGAGGAAATGTGAATTGCGAAGAGGACGAGAACTACAATTGCTAATGAATGAAGGCCTGCTTTTCGAGAAGCCCATGCTGTGCCCCCGGGCCAAGAATGACCCCACTTGACGAGCTGTCCATATGGTCCCGTCGCGGCTCGTGAAGCTCTTTAGGTGAATTTTTCTGACTGCCTGACGAGTTTCTAACTTATAATATAAAGGTGTGTAAGCTCCGGTTCCTGTCTTTTTTTCTCATGTTTTTCTACTCTTTTCTGTTCTGTGATGTTGAGCACCCTTACCAGTTCTTGACCCTGAATTGTGTTACATGGACTAATTGACTAATATACTATCTATATATATTATATATATATTGTATATATATTTAAATCATATCCATCTAGCAGAGACAAAATATTCGAGGTGCAACATATACATATCCTTTTCCCCTCTTTGACAATTGTAGCTTATATATTCACAGTAATATAATATAATATAAATATAATAATTATATAATAATAATATAATTATATAATATAATTAATATTATAATATAATAATAATTTATTATATTATAATTTATTTTATTTATTATTATTTAATTATTAGATTATTATTATATTTTATTATATTAGTTTAAAAGGATTTATATTATTATTAGGTATGTAGTAAAGTATAGTAGTTAGAGTAGTAAGTTAGTGTAGTAACAAAGCCAATTGTTAAATTTTTTATTGTCAACCGCACCGCACCCGGTTGTTGAAATTAAGAACGCAACCGGGTGTTTAAAATTTAAGACCGCAAAAACGCAACCGCTGTTATGCAAAAATTCAGCCTTCGCTCATCACTAATATATATTATGTTATACATATATATAATATATTTATAGATATATATATTACATATATATATATTATATAATTAATAATATATAATATATATATATTATATATATTGTAGAGACTTAAAAGTATTTGAAAAATTATATGTTTTTAGGTTGCATATTTTTCTTTTAGTTAAAAAATGAAAAAATTTCATTCTATAAGGGACATACTTTTTTTATTTTAGCTTCAAATTCAGAAATAATATTTATATTGTTTACAAGAGTAATTTAAATTACTATAATAATAAAATATACTTATATAAGTATTATATATATATTATAATATATATGCAAAATGAATTTATAAATATTTCAAATTATTTTATAAACAATTATTATATACATTAGTATATATATATATATATATATATAATAGACGTATATACATATATTTCATATTAATATATTATATATATATATATTAGATATATATTATTATATATTTATATATATATATATATTAATTATATATACTTATATAGATCGTCAGTTTTTTTAATGCTCCAGTTATGTAGCTAGGAACGGCGTCCTCCGTGAAAAGATATATTTTGGAAGAATAAAACGTAAAAATAGGAGACCTCTCTCTCTTTTTTTTTTGTTTTTTTTTAAGTAAATTTTTTTTTTTTTTTAAAACCCTAAAAAATACCCTAGGGTAAACCGCAAGATGGCAGGAGTCGGGGTCTCTCCGGCTCCGGTGGACGACGGGGGATAATCCCCCCCTCGGGATGTCGCCAGGTCTTGGGTGTCGCGGGGTTTCTCCGACCATCCCTCCGGGTATGAAACGTCCCCCCGTCTGTCCCCCGTCGGCTCGAGCCTAATAGCAAAAACTAAATTTCAAAAAAAAAAATTATCCTCCCCCTTATTCTACAAACGGAGGAGGGGACGTTTCATATACCGGAGGGGATGGTCGGAAGGCACCCCCGTGACAACCCAAGAACAACGAGCGGGCGGTTTCCGGAGACCATCCGGAGGGGGACTTATTCCCCCGTCTGAGTCACCGCGAGCGAGAGACCCCGATCCTGATCTTGCGTTTACTAGCGGTATTCTTTAGTTAAAAAAAAAAGATATTTCTTCCAAAAAAAAAAAAAAAAAAAAAAAAAAAAAAAAAAAAAAGTAAATCACATCCTTAGAATTTTCGGTATTCCAAATATAAATTGGTTTCTGTAGGACTGCGTTCTTTAGCTTAAATACTGTGAGATAAAAAAATTTCTGACCATTATATAATATATATATTTATATGTATAATATATGTATATATATATATAAGATTTATATATATATATTATATATATAATTATATATATATACATATATATAATAATTTATATATATATTATATATATTATACTATCACTACTAATATATTACAACGATTATGTGATAAAAACTATGAAGTAATTTATAACTAAATTAACTTAAAATGAAAGTAACAATAAATCATTTGAGCTCCAAAATAAAAAAATAAATTCTCTTATTAGCAAATCAGATTTTTAATTTAATTTGCTATAAAAATTATTACCAACCTTTCATATACTAAATTATTTTGAGGATTGTTTACTTAAGGGCATAAACAATATAATACTTTTATAATAATATTATTACTATATAATATATATAATAATATATCATAATATATATAAAAATTATATATTATATAACTACTTTATATATATATATATATACTATTAATTATATACTAATAAATATATATATATATATTTATTATTTATTTACTTTATATCCTAATATCTTCTAATCTCTAAACAACTCACCCAGAGTGGCTTTCTCCTGTCAGTTGTCCAGGCATCTTCTTCTTCTGGGCCCGAACTGCCACAACCAGATCCAACTCTAGACACTATTTTCGCGCGTGGTGTCGTGTCGGACGCCGGTCCTCGCGAGTTAAACCTTACGAGGTTAGGGTTTCGCCTTTCGTAGAAACTAGCTCTTCTTCCATTAGGCCTCAATCGTTCTCCCAGAGCTCTCCAAGAGATACCTGTGTTCTGTGGCCATTAAGATCACACGCTTGTCCAGGAGTAATAAAAAGCAAAAGAGAAGGACGTTTGCTAGCCTGTTGCTCCTATGACATGCGAAGAAATCTTCACCTGACGCCCGTAATATCCATTCATTATCGAGCATAATCACCTAGAAGTAGACTTATATATATATATTATTATATATATACTAAATCTATTTACATATATATAAATATTTATTTATATATATATATATCAATATATATATAATATATATATTATATTAATTATATTATATATATATATTATATATATTTATAATATATAATAATATATTATATTAAGCTTAATATATATATATATAATATATATTTATATATTATTATTATAATATATAGTATATATATTTTATTATATATTTATTATATTCTATAATATATAAGTTACATATATATAGAAATAATAGACAAAATAACGCATGAAGAAAATAAAAAAATAAAAATATGTACGAATGAACATTTTAAGTTTCTGAGCTTCACCTCGAGAAAAAAAATTAGGTTAGGAAAATAAAAATATTCCAAAATTGTTAATGTTAACGGATTTTGTTATTTAAGAAATTGACATCTTCAAGCAAACTTGAAGATAATATCCGAAATATATATAATGTTATCTATAATATAACTATATTATAGTAAACTTTTTAAGTTATACTATATATATATTTTTAATAGTATTATATATTTACATATATTTAATATTCTTATTACTTATATTATGGTTTCATGTGGCTGCTGACTCGTTTCTTGAGCTTTGTAATTTGTAGTTTGTTACATTTGTTTTAAATTTTTTAGTCTAGGGTAAAAAATATCTATATAATTCTATGATTTTAGTAAAGGTTAAGCGTAAGTTCTAATTTACTTTCCTTTTATAAATATTTTAACTTATATAATATACTATAATATATATGTAATATTTCTATAATAATATAATACTATATATGATATATATATTCATATATTTATATAATATATATATATAATATAATATATATATACTAGAGAGAGAGAGAGAGAGGAGAAGAGGAAAAGGAGAGAGAATGAGAGACCAAATGGCTAAAAGGAGTGATAACAAAATAATATTTCTTTACTGATTTTCAAGTACTTTTATTTAAAATTATTATCCAGTTTAATATATTTTTTTTTTTAGGTAATTCCAATTTAAGAGTACACTATGACACTTGCACTTTACAGAAACCAAATACATTATTTGAAATCAGAGTATAAAGCTTTTACCGAGAATGTAAAAATCGAAAAATAGCGACACTTACAGAAAACAAATTACATATGGAATCAGCGTATAAGCTTTACATTTATGTAATCGTTTCGTCCCCCCTGTCCCCATCGGCTCGAACCCCCTAAAAATTGAGTTTCAAGGCAATATAGTTTCCTTAGGCTCCGAGCGTGGGGGGGACAGGGACGAAGTCCCCGTCGTCCACTAGAGGCCGAGAAGACCCACTCTTGGTATCGGTGCGGTATACCCTTGGTATTCTTTAGTTTTAAATCATAAAACGACTTGCATATAATAAGCTAATAATTTTTCCCAATTTTTATTATTTTTTATCTCGTGACGTACTTTCATTTTTTTTTTTTTTTTTTTTTTTTTTTTTTTTTTTTCGGAATAAAATGATTTCTTCAGATTCAAATATTTATTTGTTTTCGTGTAGTGTCAGAATTTTCTAATTAAAAATCTTGGCTCTTTTCTGATAATTTAACTTTTGAATCTTTCAAAAGTATTATCATTTAATTTTTTAATATAATGTATATATCATTTTTTTTTATATTGAACGAAAATTCTACCCTAAGAAAATATTAATAATAATTTAATAAACGAAAAACTACAATTTTTTAAAATTTAAAAAAAGAGTCTGGTCGTACACCGAAGAACCTTTGCAATTCTATACGGCTATCCATCATCTGTAGATTACAGATAAATAGACAACATCAGATATCTCAACTTATAACTACCTATCTACCTTTATATTAAATATAAATTATATATTTCAGAAGTCTTATAATAATATAATAGGTTTATTGTCTATGACTAATATATTATATAATACTTTTAAAATATATCATATCTTATCACTCTTATTAATACTATTTATACTCTATATATATAGCTCAAGTTTGTAGTCATTTCGAAAACACAAATCCCCTGTTTTACCTTAACATATTTTAGAAACAATTTAATTTTACCCTACCGAGTTTTTTTTGAGGTGTGGAGCTCCAAAACTTATATAAATTTTTAATTTGTCCTTTTTTATTTCATTTTTCTCTTCATTGTCGTTATTTTTATCTTTTCGTTTTAATTAAATTAAGTTAAAGCAAGGCAATAATGTAAGCGTAGTTTATTAATATATAATATATATTATACATTCATACTATTATATATATATATATATGATACTATATATAGTATACTATATTATAATATTTATATAATTTTATGTAATTTATCTTTATCTTTACACTTTAAATATATACATTGATAGAGAGAGGGAGAAGGGAGACTTTGAAGACGACGAGAGAGAGAGAGAGACACGAGAGAGAAGGAGATGAGAGAGGAGAAGCAGGCTAAATTATTAAAGTTTTAAGTTAAATGGATACCCTAATAAAAAAAGAAATCTATAGACTTTTCGAAGACCTTTATTTAGAATAAAAGTTATCAATAATTTTAATTGTTATTTTTATCTTTTTGCAGTTTTAATATTAAATAGTAAGATTTTTTTTTATTTCCCATTTGGGGCTCGAGCCGGACGGGGAAGAGGGGACAAGTCGCCCCCGTCGTTCACCGGGAGGTCGAGACGACCCGACTCCTGCTCTTTGCCTTAATCGAATAGAAACATGTAAAAAGAAAATTTTCTCCTCTTACTATAATATTACTTTAACTAAAGGAATCCAAAGGGAACCAAAGTGCTGGTCATTGCATTTCTTGTATCTGCAGCACGTAAATAAATACTTCTTGGACATATTGTATATTGTATTATGATTATTAAAATATGAAAATCTCTATTTAGACTTTCTATTTCTATGTATTACTTTTCTGAACTAAATATCCCTCATTGCATTACAAAAATGTTCATTTGTTTCTAGAGTAGCATTTGTTGTTCTTCCAAACCTCTCCTAGAATGACCAAATATGACTTAGAAGATTGATGAAACACTTTGTCAAAACGTAATATAATAAAGGGAGGTTATTCAATGAACAGTGGTTATTTGGGGGCATTTGTAGGGAGACCCAATAGCTTTTTTGTGTCCTGTTCAAATAGAAAAGAGATACTTTATTGGACTGCATTAAAAATATATAAGTCCAGATCCCACTTATTATTAGTGATTGTTGGCGCTTCCTACAAAAATATCGCAAACCTCCCTGAATATCTTTCAAACATTTCACTGTCAACCACAGTAAACTTTGGGGTACCTGTACTCGTGATCCAAGTAATCGATGTGTGTCAATAAAGTATAAAATAAAACGAAAATGACTGGAACCTCATTATGATAAATTATAATTGTGTGTCTTTTTTGTTTTAGTTGTTGAATACGGGGAAGAAACTATTTATAAGTGATTTTAAAGGAATTGCTTGTTTTTTTCAATATTGTAGTTTTATATATATTATTATTAATTAATAATAATTATATATATACTACGTATAATATACTATATATAATACTATATATAATAATATATATATATTATTATATTATATATATATATATATATATATCTTATATATATAAAATATAATACGATATATATTATAAAGTTAATATATCTATATATATATATAATAATATACTATATATATATTATTAATAATATATATATATTTTATAGATTAAGTTAAATATTTTACTTTTTTAGACGTTCCTGCTTTTTGACTTCTAAAATTATTGTTTTTGATCCATTTAAGAGGCGAGACTTCATAATAGACCCTCCTTACTTTTTGAAGTCCAAAATCAAAATTTTACATTTTTTTTATTAAATACATATTGAAAACATTGTTTATATTTGCATGCATATGTCAATTATTTTTTTAGATTTTTCTATTTAGTTTTTTAGATACAGGTAACTCAGCAAGATACAGTCGAATCAAAGCTTTCAATTCATGTCCAACAATCTGCCATATTCCAGATTAAGAGATCAAAAAATGTATTTTATTATATATATGAGAATCTAATTTTTTTTTCATATTATCAACTCTAGCTCATTCTTCGGATTTACCAGTCAAATATGAGGGGAACGGAGCCTGAAGCTGGAGCGAGGCCCGAGCCGAGCGGAGCGGGCTGTTATATTTTTTTTCGTGAAATAATTTTTTCTATGAAAATTTTCTTGCAGAAATTGCTGACAAATTACAAAATAGCACAGAATCCCAGTCGGGATCTGGATCCGGTCGGAGCTCAAAGATCAGAAGAGCCGGAGTTCGAGCGGAGCGGAGCCGAGTATGATTTTTATTTCGAAGAATTATGTTTTAGAAGTCTGCAGCTGAACAATTTTAAATAGTGGCAGAAACCTTTACGGATCGGAGCTGAGCGAAGCGGGCTGAGCCGGGCCGGATCGAGATCGGATGCTTGGTTGATTTTTTTCTATAAATATATTTTTAGGGTGAAATAAATTGATAGAAGAAGTGCTGAACAAATTTTTCAAATAGTTCACAGACAAAACCTCTAGTAGACTCCGGGCCGACGTGACATCGGACGGAGCCTCCGGAGCACCTGGTATGATTTTTCAAAAATATTTTTTTAGGTGAAAATTATATTACCAAAAAGTACTGAACAATTTTTTAATAGTGCAGAATCCTTAGTCGGATCGATCCGGTGTCGGAGCCGGTTCGAAGTGAGGCGAAGTCAACTCGGTTCTGCACGTAGTTTTATTTTTTTTTTCGAAAATAATTTTTTAGTGAATAATTTACTATGCAGAAGAAAGTTCTGACATTTTAAATAGTGACAGAACCTTACATGTGGATCCGGATTCCGGATCCGGGGACAAGCGGATTCGGAGCCGGAATTCTGGGTATAAATTTTTTTTAAGAAAAGTTTTTTTTTAGATGAAAACATTTTTGCTAAAAGACGTGTCGAACAGTTTTCAAATAGTGCAGAACCTTTAGTCAGATCCGATCTCCGATCCGGATCGCAAATTCGAGATGGATCCCTGGTATAATTTTTTCACGCAAGATTAAGCTCTCTTTAGAAGAAAAATTATCTGTCAGAAACTTGCTGAGCAATTTTCCAAAAAATAGTGCAGATCTTAATTCGGATCCGATTTGAGTCGGCCCTGAGCCGATTCAAAGTCGGAGATGGCGTCGGAGCCAGAGTATTAGTTGGTCGAAAACAATATTTTGTTTTAGGGGAAAAATTTATTGAAGAAGACGAGCTGAACAATTTTCAAATACGTTCAGATACCTTAGTAGAATCAGTCCGAGCAGGAACCCTGCGATCCTGCTCGGATATGAATTTTACAATATATATATTTTAGGTTGAAACTTTTCATTCCAGGAAGCGTTATCGAACACTAAAGCTTGCGTGTGCGAACTTTAGTTCAATACAGAGCGAAAGTTGAACAGTACGAGTTGGATTGGAGCGAGCTGGCAGTCGGAAAGCCGGGGGGGAGGGGGCCCGGAAGGCCGGAAGCCGGCCGTGAGCCTGTGTCTGATTTTTTAAAAAATATTTTTTTAGGTGAAAAATTAAGCCAGAAACGTACTGAAACAAATTTTCAAAATATGGTGCAGATCACTAGTCGGGTCAATCCGATCTTAAATGACCTTTGTCCTTATATAAATTTTGTTCAAGAGATAATTTTCTTAAACTGAACAAACTATGCACTTTCTTATTTCATATTCAAACTTGCAGAAGTGATATTCCGATAATTTTCGCTAGAAGCCGAGCGGAGCCGGACGCGGAGCCGGGCCGGTCAGCGGAGCCGGAAAAGTCGAAGCGGAACCGGTTTTATGATATTGATTTTTTCATAAAAATATGTTCTTTCTGTGTGACAATTTATTGTAGAGTAACTGCAACAATTTTCTCAATGTGCGAACCATTGTCAGATCGAGCGAGACCGAACTCGACAGCACGGATGTCGGAAGCCGAGCCGGGCAGAGCCGGAGCGACTTGCGTATTTAATTCTTTAAAAAAATTTTAGATGAAATGTAATTGGCCAGAAGGAGCTCGTTAAATTTTCAATAGTACAGAAACCTGTCGTATCGTCCGTCCGGAGTCCGAATCCGGAAGACCCGAACCAAGCGTGTTCCTGGTACGATATTTTTTAAGAAAATATTTTTTAGGTGAAAAATTTATGAAAGAAGATGTTGCCTGAAATTTTCAGTAATAGTGCCAGACTTTTGATGGATCCGGCTCCGGTCGTTATGCAGGATCCGGAGTCGAGATCCGGAGCGTATTTGCTTTATTTTTCAAAAATATTTTTAGTTAAACATTATTTCATCAGATAGCACTGCTGACTAATTTCAATAGTTCAAAACCTTAGTCGGATCGGATCCCGGAGTCGTCACGGAGACGAGTTAATGTGAAAGGTATCAATCTTTTCAAGAAATATTTTTAAATGAACAATCTTTTATCTGCCCGAAGACGCTGACAATATTCAATAGCGAAACTTCAGTTGGATCCGGTCTCGGAGTCGGACAATCGTGATGCTTTGTTAATTGTTCTTAAATGATTTTTTTTGGTGATAAAGTTTTTGCCCAGACGACGGCTAAACAATTCATATAGTGCAGGCCTTTGTCGGATCACGCCGGCATTTGAGCGCAGCCTGGAAGTATGAACGACCGGATTCTGGGCATTAAATTTTTCAAAAATTTTTTTGTACGTGAATTTAATGCCAGAAAGTATGCACATTCTCAAAACTAAGTCGACCAAAGATAGTCGAGTTGGCAGCCGGAACGTGTTAGACAACGTAGTTTGTTAGAAATCTTAGGGTTGTAAATAACTTATAAGAAAAGTTTGTAGAAAATGAAAATAGAGTGACAGTAAAGAGAATGAACAGAAGATAAAATTGATTTGATGAATTTGGAAAATACATAGATATCTAATATTTATAAAATGTATATAATATCATATTAATTATGAAAAAATATAATATATATACTATCATATCATATATATTACATAATCACTATAAGTATTATTTAATATTTATATATATAATATATATATGTAATATTATATATATATATTATATATTATATAATATTAATATATATTTATTAATATATATTATATTATATATTTTTTATTATATTAATAGTAAAATATTTATATTATATATGATGGTCAGTTATAAAGATAAGAGGTTGGGTTGATTAAGTATAGAGAATGACAAGAGTGAAGGCGTGCCTACCCTATTATATTGAGCATATTAGTTATTAGTGTGAGCGATTGAACTACTGAGCGGATTATTAGAGAGGAAATTTGGAGGTGTGTAAAGAGGGTTGAAATTAACGTAGATAGGTAAGTTATGTTTTATAGTGAGAACTATTTCTCTGTGTAAAGTTTAATTAAGATGGTGGCAGCTGGAATAAATGTCTGAGTTCCATATTTAGGATTCTATTGTGGATTAACTGGCGAGAATATGCGATATATATGAAAGTTAGTGAATGAAGGAAGTGGCTGGTGCCAATTATCCTTTGTGAGTGACATGAATAATGCTCTGTATTCTAGAATCGCTTACAGACGATTGCTATACGTTACTAATGCTATAGTAGTTTGAGACTATGGTCTGAATAGAGGTACAGATATAAAGTTTAGATATAGAACTTCTGCTGGGGTACTCGTATTTTGATGGGTTGCTCCTGGGTTACAGAGGCAAACCAACCAAGTTCAAGCACGCCGGACATGGCAACAAGATGTTGTTGCGATAAATTCTTGCATGAATAGGACGATGAATAATGTCTCTTATTTCTAGCCTAAAACATCGAACAAACAACTTCGCCGTATTAAACTTTTGGTTACATCAGCTGTTTCCACAGACTGCCTGAATATTGTCAGTTTTCATGTCAATTTTCAAAGGGTCATTCCACTGAATCCTTATAAGTAATGCTAACCTTAAGTATTCTTGTAAACGGACTCGTGAATGAAAGCCAAAACAAGTGATATTCACTTCTCAATCGCAGTGTAAAGCTAGAGTAAGATTGATTGACTCTTATCTTGTAAAGGTTGCTATATCTAGACAGTTGAGGTTGCAGAATAATTTATTAGTATCTGAAATTTATTCACCACATATGGCAGATTACCTTTTCAATTAACAAAACAAATGGGTGATAAAGCTCCGGAGAGCATGGTTAATGCAGTGATGTGTTGATTAAGAAGGGGATGGATATGAGAAGAGGTATTAGGAGCAACTAAATGAGTGTTGGAGAAGGACAGAGGTTCCATATATTTATCTCCAAAACTATATTTATCTCTACACAATATAATTTACTAAAATAAGTAAGTCAATTCTTTAGAAAACATTTAGCAAACATTTAGCAAAGCGGTATCTTGAGCAAACAATATAGAAAAATTTATAGTGGAAAAGAGTATCGGAGAAGATCCGAGCGAGATTTCGATCATCACATTTTTATAGAATGGTACAGAAGGGTAGTGAGACGACAGCACTACTGTTACACCGTTGAAAAGATGGAGGAAAAGATTATCGAATACAGTAGCAGCATACTTAGGGATTTTTTTTTGATTTAGCAAACATTTGTTTTTCAGTACTTCAGCATACTAGGGATATTGTGAATTCTGAGAGTATTGAGAACAGAATTATGGATGGGGCAGGGATGTTGTGTCACTGAAGAATTCCTATCAAAGTGGCAAAGTGATGTTGAGATAAGGATAATACAAATGAAAAAATGGTTTTGAGTTGGTTGCGAAGGGCGTGATAACTGGGATAGGTATTGTCCAACCTAGAACACTTATGTGTTCTCTAGCTTATATTGCATATAAGTCAATTGAGGAGGTTAACAGAGTGAGTGGTGGATTAATTAAGATTTACCACAAATTACTTATCTCTAAACTAAGTAAACTGGAGCAATTACACTAGAAATACAATTACATAGATGTTATCACGCGGAAAACTTGAGCAAAAAGATAACAAAATTGAACACTGGGAGAAAAACAGAGTGATGATGGTGAGGTAAGAGAGGCGGTAGGATGGTTGGGAGATCAATGGTAAAGTGGAGAACAGCTTGGAAAAGTCAATCAATTAAATAACCTTTGTGGAATATATACAGCGGACGGAGGTGTACTGCAGCGTAGATCATGCATACTGGATAAGAAGTTCAGGTAAGAGCGCATAGGTGACTGTGAATCTACTTGATTGATAATTATAAGACATATATGTGGTTTAGAGGTGAAAAAAGAGTTTTTTACAAAATTGATTGCTCTCAATATGATAATTGCTATATATTATATATATATATAATCTATAAATAGTAGTGTTCTTTATTGTGAATAAAATGGTGTTATCTATAAATCTGCATAATAACTGTTAATGGAATTATGGGGGAATTCATTAGAGCAATTAAAGGAGAAGACTAAGTAAAAAAGTATATTAGCTAAAGGAAGCGAGTGACCCTTTATGTTGGTAGAGGGATAAGATGTCAAGAAAATCAGATGGTAAATGGACATCGTGAAATAAGGATGCAGGAAGACAGCTGGCGAAACGATGGGAGTTGATGCCGGATGGAAGTAAAGACCAAAGGAGGAAGACAGAGGAAGAGATGGAGGAATCGTTGCATATGGATTCGTGATGAGAGCTGGCTGCTGTGGTGTGATGGAAATTAACAAGGTATTCTCACTTTGAGAAGAATTAGTATTACAAACTTGGTTATTAGAATTAGTTGATTCTACAAAGGGCGAGTCTTTTTTAGATTAGGGACTAATAAGTACATGATAGGTATATGAATATAATATTATATATATATATGTATATATTTAATATATATTATTAATAATATAATAATATATTATAGTATAATTGAAATACCATACTTTATATACAATATATATTATTATTAATATATTATTATATTATATATTTGACTTGGCACGTTGCTTTGGATGGAGCTGGCTGCGGACTATAGAGAAAAAATCAGAAGAGAATCTGAAAAGATATAGAATTGCGTTGTACTCCTGGTGAAGCATTAGATATTATTAACAGCTGGTTGGTGAAAGAAATGATTGTGCGAGGAAAAGATATGTATAAAAAGAATAGAGGTTTACAATTTGAACAAGTACATGAAGCAGTTGAAAATATTAAAAGTAATATTTTTAGTATTAGGAAGATTTTATTTTTCAATGTAAAAAAAATTTATATATTTTTTATAATAGATAAATCATTAACTAATGATCTGATGATAGGAAATTTTAAAATTTAACTGGTTGTGAAGCACCTTAAGGTTAAAACTAATGCAATTTATAATATAAGATTCATTAATATATAATTATAATTACCAGGTATCAAGTGAAAAAATCTAGTGAAAAAATCAACTGATTTTAGTATTCATTGAATATTGATATAGGATACATATATTCTGGTCTGATTTTCGTATTTTTGCTTGCATTTTCATTGATAAACTATGTAATATTTAAATCTTAATCAATAATATAATATAATAATATTACTTACTAATATATATAATAGTAGATAATATATAATATAACCTATAATAGTAATATACCGGCTGTCAAAGTATTATATGATATATATATTAATATATATATTAATATAATAATATATATTTATATATTCTATATAAGTATATAGCAGAATGTAACGGGCAAAGGGCAGACGCGGATGAGTATAAGTATATCATAGTATATATAAATATATTTTTTTTGCTTTTTATAAGGGAAAATACTTTAAAATAATCAGTATTTATTAGCAGCTGCTCTGTTCAACGTACTATACTATGAAGCAGACAAAGGAGTCATGTAGCTTCAAACAGTATTTTGTAATTTAATTATGATGAGATGAGTATTCGTGACAAATAGAATAGCAAGGTGGTGACTGATTTAGATATTAAGTGAGAGAGAGGCGACGAGAATCAACCATGTAAGTTACGCTGATTCGGCTGTAGGTGAAGTTCAGTTAAGGTTGTGATATGATTTGTTTGGTATAAATTTTCGCGTACTCGAAAACTTTAGGGGATATGGGGTAGATTGAAAAGCCGAGGTAACACTCTTGGTGATTGGCTACGGTGTATGTGCAATAGACGAGTAGGGAGCGAAAGGGGACGGACGTAGAGATAGAGTTAGAGGATTAGTACTATGATTTTGAATAATCACGATTGCAAAGATTACTATATTCCGAACTAAAGTAAAAGAAAAAGTTTGTTGTACAAGAAGTAGATATGTAGGATAAGAAGAGTAGGACGATCGCAAATGCTGAAAAAGAAAAGAAATCAAGAGAGAATGTCACTCTCCTATAATAATAAAATAGAAATACAGATAAAAACAATAAATACTATCTCGTTTAAACGACAATTTATCATTAATGAATAAGGTAGGTCAATTATTTAAGCTCAATATAATTAATCATTTGAAATAGATAACTTATCTCTGGATGTGACTCATATTTGTCTATTTGCCGTTTTTCAAACATTTGTTCATTTGTTTTTCAGAAATGTGGGTCTTGAATCCGCTTATCTGTTTTCAGTTTATCTCCCAAGAGAATGTCACTTAAATTAGTATTCGATGGACAATATGAGAAATGCGTATATTGATATAGGTCACAGTAGTTATTATCAACATAATAATGTAATCAAAATCAAATTAGAAACAGATAATATATGCATGAACAAAATAATAATATATTCAATATTAACTAATAATATATTTAATATAATTTAATATAATTAATCATAATATAATTAAAACGTTGCTACATCACATAATTCTAAGTGATGATATTTTTTTGTAATATGAGACGACTTTTAGAAAAACATAATAAATATTGTAACAGTAATGATAACGATTAATTGAATTGGAGTGATGGATTAATTTAGTAGGGCAATGAATCGATATGAAAAATGATTAGTGATGGATCTAAGCATAACATGGCAGAAAATGAATGAAATAGATCTCATTTGATCAAGTAGTTTATTATAAATATATGGAGATAATAAGATGTTTGAGGAGAAAATAATATCGAAAGGGAAGATTAACTTTTCCTTATCATATATAATTTTGTATTTATTTTTAACAATTTTAGTATTTAATACACTTATATATTATTACAAAGATGACTAGCAACGATAGCGTTCGTTGGTAGACGATTCGTGGTTTCCACAATAAAGCGAATGTCAATGGGTGTTTTTTGCAGAACTATGTTCGCCGTTGGAGAAGTGTCTGCCTAATGTGACTCATTCGCTCTTGAGGCTCTGTCCATAGTCCTGCTCGGACGTTAAATGAGTACACCCTTCTTTGAGTCAGGTCGCTGATATCTTGTGCCGTGAGGGGAGGTGTTGACTTTTATACTCTGTAATATATATATAATTGAAAAATTATATATCACAGCATATAATAATATAGTATATTATAATTAAAAGTGATAGGTAATAAGATATGACTAGTTTTATTATAATATATATATAAGTAGCTATTGATGATGTATATATATTGTGTTGTTGTGGTGTTGATGCTCGCTAGAAGAATCTTTTTCTGTGTTTGATCGTGTGTGTGTGTGCGTGAGATAGTTCTTTTGTGTGTGGGGTGGTTGCTCGTGGTTATGGTATGGTGTGGGGTTGTGTGGGTGTTGATGTGTTTAGGTTGGTGTTTGTGTCGTTGTATGGTGTGTGTCCGTGTGTTCTGATGTATTGTATTGTGATCCGAATAATGTAGTGTGTGTGTATGTTGGTGTTGTGTGTGTGTGTTGGTGGTGTGTGTGTAGTGTCTGATTGTGTGTGTCGATGTCATAGTTGTGTGTGTTTACTAGTATATTCTACGTCTATTTTGTCCTTACTGTCACTCATAATGCTTGGTAAAAAATAAAAATGTTTTACTAACTTTTTAATTAATTTAAAAAAATGCAAATTAGAAAGTTTTAATTTAATTACATTGATTTAAATCATTGTTTCTATTGATTTTAAAAGTTTTAATGATTAAGACTTTTTTCTTTTTGTTTGAAATTGTGACTAATAACCTGTAATGGTAAGAGGAATAATTTCATAAGTAAAAATTTCCAAAATATGAATATTCTTCTATCAGATGCTCAGCATATTTAAATATGAAGAAAAATATTCTTGTTCAAAAGTTGTTTACTTTTAAATGCATTGTTGAAATGGTTCATGTGGGTTTATTCGTGTAGTATTAATTTTAAATACTTGTAAATATTCAGTACTGTGGATTCGGAATCGGAAGCCCTGGAAATCATTAAATGGAGCATAGCAAGAGAATGTAATCGAGCCGAGTTAGTAATCGGAGGAAGGAGTCAAGTAATCTCGGAGGAAGGAGGCAACGTAATAGGAGGAAGGAGTCACGTAATCGGAGGAAGGAGTCACGTAATCGAAAAACGAGACACGTAATCGAAGCTTGAAGTTAAATAATAGGAGCCCTGTGTCGCGTAATAGGAGCTCGGAGTTACGCAATCGAAGCACGGAATCAAGTAATTAGAACCCAGAGTCATATAATTGGAGCCAGGAGTCACCCAATCGAAGCCCGGAGTCAAGTAATCGGAGCCCGGAGTCGTATAAACGGAGCCAGGAATCATACAATCCCCATTCCCTCCTCCAGTTTTTTTTCGGACGGTACTTCTGCCCTTTTACCTTCTGCTTTAAGCTAATATTTTCGCACAAACCTTTGCATATAATTGCACTTTAGACAATTAGACAATACCGGAAGCAATTCCTACTCTAGCACCGCACTAACCCGGAAGAAATTCCTACTCCAGCACCGCACTAACTCATTTATACTTAGTATTGCAATTTCATCTATAAAAAAGATGTTATTTTGATCTCTCTTAGCTTGGCACTAAGACTGTGGTAAGGTCCTGATGATTTCCATTATGTGGTTCTCAAAAAGAAGCTATTACCAAATGGTCAACAAGGAAAATATTCAACAGGTCAGCTGGTCAACGTTTTTGCAAAAAATTTGTCGACCATTTTCCCTAACAGCTTGAATGTTCGTACCCTTTTGGAGCTTATATATGTGTCGAACCATTTTGGAACGAATAAGACCATATCGAATTTTTATAATTTATGTGTTATGTGTGTGTTTTGCTTTAACTTAACCTAATCTCTAACCTAACCTAAAATTGATTTAAATTAAAATATATGCTTATATAAATAAGCACTCTTGAAGATTTGGACCACCTTATGAGAATAATTTGTGACCATTTTCCTGTACGAAAAATATGTGTCGACGCTTTGGATACCTTTTGATTTTTTTTTAATGTCTTGTCGACCCTTTCCCTGTTGATGATTTGGGTTATCCCTTCAAAACTTGATACTCCCGTGTTGATTCAGCCTGATAAACAATTGTGGAGAAGCGTTCCACTGTCAAGCATTCTCCGGCGTTGAAAAGTTCGCCAATTTATAGTGGATTAACGGAAGGGTGGAACATCTCTCAATCAAGATCAGTTTAACATTCTCATAACACTAGATTCAGCAGAAAGAAAATTCTCTAACTTCTTTCTGATTCTACTCTCTATGCGCACCTTTCAGCTTCAACTTAATCTCTTAACTCCGCAATTACTCAGTAAACTTAGTATGCGATTAAACTCCAACTATCAGCACTAAATTGCTCTCTTTCTAAACTTCACTATATAGCCCTGGAAATCAGCCACCTAATTTTCAATAATCTCACTTATCCAATAACGGTCATATTTATTATTCTAAACTTTTTCTCTTCATAAATAATATCCTATTAGCCTATTTATTTCTAAACTCTAATGCAGTCCTATTATTTTCTAATGACTTTTCAACTATAGCATCCATCTATAAACCTCTGGTTTCTTAACTCACTCCTATTCACTTTATGTTGGTTTAATCAACCATGGGTTCTTTTTTTTTTCTAAACTTACCCCATACACCTATCATTTCTGAGAATCTCCATCACCTTAAATCCAAAGTGGTGCTATCATTTTTTTTTTAAACATTCCACATGCAACCTACCATATCTCGAATTAGGTCACTTAATTCACTCTAATATTTATTCTAAACTTTCACCCCATGCGGTATGCTATTGCTCTCTCGGTAAATTTCTTTCAACTTCCTTCCTTTTCTTCTTAATAATCGGCTACTATTCATAATTTTAATTTATATAAATTGGTGTGTATCAGGTAAGTTTGTTTAAATATTCTCTACTGTATTGCATATGCTTTGTTCAATGACCTCTAATTGTGTCATATTCATCAGATTCACATTACGGCTGATGGTTTCATTCTATTACTCCTACAATTGGTGAAGTTCCAGAAGCCTGCTGATATTGCATCAAAAAACCGATATCTTTGATGTTACCCGGAGAGAGAGAGAGGTAGAGTAGAGAAGAGAGAGAGAGAGAGAGAGAGATGTAGAGCGAGTAGGAGAGTAGAAGACAGAGAAGAGAGGGAGGAAGAGAGAGAGGAGAGAGTTCTTTCGTTATGATTGTATTCTTGTCAAAATTATTCTGATAAGTAATCATTACTCAGTTTAGCAAAGTGTTCGAGACAATGCGTCCCGACTTAGTTTCAAAACTTTTCGAGTTCACTTGTGCTGTAAGTAGGGGTATAAAATTAGCATTGGTAATGAGTTTTCAATCGCATATCGGGTGGTCACCATACGAGTAGCCCTTTTGAGAATTTAGAAGAATGAAGAAAGACTTTCGCTTTCATGATTACTAAGGCGTTTTGATTTGGCCTAATAATAATCTTTCAAACGGAAAGTAGATGTCTTCAATTTCCCATTGATTTTCAAAATTTTCTTTCCAAAAATAATAATATCCTTTTGAGTAAAAATTTAGTTATATTACCATCTTCACGCAATATTGCTCTTTGTAATTTTCGGTATTAGCTTTTCTCATTCTTGAGTATTTTATATTCTTTATGACTATGTGTACGCTCACATAAATCGTAATAAAATGTTTTTTTTTTATATAAGTTTCAAGAGTTTCCAATACCTTATTTATTTATTTCGAAATGATTTTTTTGTAAGCCTCTTCCCATAAAGATAAACTATAATAATACTGGAACTAAGAAATTACAAATAATTGAGAATTATTTGAAATCTTGCTTTTTTTGCGTCTAATTCCTTGAAGGAAATCATTTTCAAACATGGTTGTTTAAATATATTTTATATAATATATATATATATAATATATATAATATTATTTATATAATAAATATATACTTAATATATATAGTATATTAAATATATATATATTAATATATAATATAATATGTTAATATATATAATATTTTTTTATATATTAAATATATACTAATTTATTTTATAATCATTTAATATATATAATATATAAAATAAATATAATATTATTATATATATATCATATGTCTTATATTAATATATTATAATATATATAATAATATCATTAATAATATATTTAATTAATATATTATAGAACTAAAAAATCCTAGTAGATTAAGCCTTTTTTATAAGTCATTTAGTGTAGTGCGTAAAAGTAAAACGCTCAATTAACTGTAGAATTTAACTATATATGTTTTCTAATTTATTACGAAAATGATACTCAAGAACGCTCTTTCTGATTATTGGAAGAAAAACTATCCAATAACTAAAATAGTCGTTTACTTCTCTCTCTCTCCTTCGATTATTGTAATATAAAGATCAGTGTCTTTCGCTAAATTTCCGTATTCTATTATTTCTGACTTGTCTAACTGTACACTCGTCTTATAAGTAAGTTATTTATACGCTATATCACAAAACATACTTAGCTCCCCCATAAACTAATAATTATTTGCTGCTAATATCCCCATTGCTAGTTATCAATTGTCTCTCTTACTAGGTTAAAACTTTGGGTATTACAAGTTGTCACAGGTCTGCAAAGTCGTGAAGTAGTAAAATTATAGTCACGTTCAATAAATACAATATTCTGCTAATTGAACGTATCTCTCTATCATCATCTCGTATCCTTCATCTCATCTCTCTCTCTCTCTATATCTCTCTCCTATCTCTCTCTATCTTTCTTCTTCTCTCCAATATGATATAATATTATAAATAAATAATAATAATATATAATATATTATATATTATATTTAATAATATTATATAACTATATATTATTATATATTATATATATAGTATATACTATATATATTAATGAAGCATTAATATATATCATATATATAATAGTCTATTCCTGTTTACGACTGCGGTCAGTTTTGATAGTTAATTTTTTTTTTTAATATATTAGCTAATTGGATATGATGATAACTGTCAACAAGTTTTAGCTGTAATTTACGGAGATTGGTCATACAAAAGTCAAAATAATTTTTTTTAAGATTGCGGTTTTGTTAGATTCTATATTTATGTTAAGATATTTTTCATCTCACGAAAAATAAATGTCTCAAAAAGTTTAAGACCTTAGCAGAAAAAACCAATTATACATTATTTGTAGGTCACAATAGCGAATAAATTTATTACAATATGTAAAATATATAATAATTAAATATATATATAATATATATATATAATTTTTATATATATTATATATAATATTATGTAATATATATATAAATAAAATATATATATATTATATATTATATATAATAACAAACCATGTTTAGACAAACTTGATCACTCGAGGATTAGAGTCGACACAAGATTAAAAAAATTTTAAATTTTGTAATTTATTTATATGATTATATATTCAAGCTACTAGTTTATTTGGGATGACATAATAAGTAATATATTCGAAGATAATAATGTTCGAAAACTGAAAACATAAAACATCTAAAACCAGGCATATTCGGTGGTTCATCAGTACATTGATTGATATATATATTACCTTTTTGAATTTGAAATAGGAAATACTTTACCGCTTTATACTTCTCTTAATTTGATAAATAGATATAAAGTAAGTCTTATTTGCGCTAATTTCCGTCTCTCTATCCTGAATTCGATAGACTGATAATCACTCTTATATATAATATTATCTAGCTTATTCTATTATTTAGTAACTAAACACCCTAACCCCAATAACTATATAATTATGCAGTCCACTACAAATTTTGGCATGTTGCCTTTTATATTGTTTGTTACTTCATGTGTGTTGCTTGAAACATTTCTTACGGTAAACTGTTACAAGTGGTTGTACACCAGTACACAACTTCATGGTTGTTTATCAGTTAATTTCCAAAAATTAAATTGGTATGTTACAATTCAACAAAGTTATTTCTGAGCTAACCCTAGGACTCTCTATTTTCCTCTCCTCTCTGTCTCCACTCTAGTCTCTCTAAATATAAAGTATATTATAGGTATAGAATAGATTATTATAAGTATACTAATTTAGTGGAATATTAATAAGAATATATAAATATATTAATAATATTATATATAAATATATATAATTATATATAAATATAGTCATATTAGTTATAGTAAGTGATTTTAGATATTATGAATATTTAATTGTACTATATTATTTTTATTTTTTTATTTGAATAGTATTATAATATGCTAAGCTACTATGAATTATAAAACAATCTATGAAATTTTGTTTCACTATTTGGTACATTGATTCAAAGTGAAGAGAAATATTCCATGCATAAAAATATGGTAAATTCACAATATCTTAAGAATATTTACCCCCAAATAAATACAATCAAAAATATTTCACTTACAAAAAACCAATTCCATATTTGGAACCTCGTGCATAAAAGCTTATATTAATAAAAAGATTGAAATAATACTTAATATATATATATACTGATATATTTAATATTATAATATATAGTATATATATATATAATATTATATATATATATTATTAAACCACCAAATACGATTATATATTAACTACAATCATATTATTAATGTATATAGTTAAATTAAGATAAATAATATTAAAAATTAATTATAATAAATTGAAATATTTTATTATCTAGTATAATAATACATTATATAATGTATAAAATATTCTTATATGATAATTTAGAAAATTGACTAAAAACATTTCAGAAATATAATATATACATATAATTTCTATATATCTAATATGATTTATTATAATAAGATATTAGTGGTAGGAGCTGTTACGACCTAGACGGTGACAGAGGGGGGACGTTTTCATAAACCCGTTAGGGAAGGGCGACGAAATCCCTGCGACTACCGACAAATACCAATAATAAGGGGATGGCCGAGGAAGACCCCTGATTTTCCTGAGTCCAATCTTAGGGCGTTTACCCTTAGGTATTCTTTAATTTACAAGATCAAACTGAGAATCAAAGACATTATGGAAATAATAATAGATTTTTTAAAAAATTATTTAATTTTCGAATTAATTTTTGATGCATGTGCGTTACCCCATTAATGCATTGAAACAAACAAATACTATGAAATGTGAGGATAAAAGAGAAAGAACAGAAATTAATAAAATCTGTAGAACAGAAAGATAGCAAATCATTTATATTGTCACATATGACTCACCATTCACACCACATATAATGTCATATTTAACGTATTTTAAAAACTATGAAATTATTATTTAAAAAAAAAAATCAAAACTGACGGGTCGTAAAACAGAAAATTTCATATATTAATAGTATATATATGATATACTAATAATATATAATATATAAAATCTTATTTAAATAATAATATATTGGATATATATCATATATTATATACATTTATATAATGTAGTTAATTAATTAAATATTTGTTCTGTTATAATGTTTTAATATTTATAATATATATATATATATATATATAATGATATATAGATAAATACGATATATATAAATATATTATATATTAATATATATATATATCTCTGTATTAATTTATATATTATATCATATATATCCTAAATATGCATATATATATATGTAAACGTATATATATATATATATATATATATATAGTATATAGATTAATGAATTTTTTTATATTAAATATAAATTTTATCTTACAGATGCTCATATATATATATATACAAGAAATAGTACGTATTCAGTATTAATATATATTAAAAAAATACCGAGATTTGGTTCATAAATTTCAGGTTTTTGATTCATGGCAAAACTTTTATTAAAAAAAAAAAAAATAAAAAGTAAAAAAAAAAAAAAAAAAAGAAAACGAAGAAAAAAAAAAATTTGATACCATTTTTTTTATTTGATAATATATTAAATTTGCATGTATACATTTATTTGTTTAATATAATTTCGAGATATATTCTATATTTATATTTATATTTGGAATTTTTTTATTATAAATATTTACCCTTAAATATTAGGTTTTAAGCGTATTCTCTCTTCTTTCTTATTTTTCTATTTGTAGTGTGTTGTAGTTCGATAATTACAGTCTTTCACTATATATAATATAAAGTTTATATAATGTTTATAAAAGTACATTAAAGTTTATTAACTCATATTAAAGTTTTTAAAAGTTTAAAGAAGTTATAAAAAGTTTATAAAAGTTTGTTAAAGTTTATTAAAGTATTTGAAGTTTAAAAAAGTTTAAAGAAGATATATAAAAAAGTTTATAAAAGTTTATTAAAGTTTCTTAAAGTTTATTAAAGTTTACCGAAGTTTATTAAAGTTTATAAAAAGTTTATAAAAAGTTTATTAAAGTTTATTAAAGTTTACAGTTTTTAAAAGTTTAAAGAAGATAAAAAGTTTATTCAAGTATATTAAAGCTTATTAAAGTTTATGAAATAATTTAGTATATTAAAAAATTATTGCAAAAGTTTTTGAAAAAGTTTATATAGTTTAATAAAGTTATTTAGATTTAGAAAGTTTATTAAAAGTTTATAAATATTTGCAAAATTTATAGAAAGTTAATAAAAAATACTAATTTATATAAATTGAAAATTTTAACAATTTTTTCAACGAGTTAACGAAAAAGTTTTATGACGCGGACAAGTAGTGAACTAATTAAAATTAATGTTTTCATTAGTTAATGTTTTACGGAATTAAATTTAGTAAAAGCTTTTTTTTTGAGTTTTATTTTGACAGTGTTTATTAAGTAGTTTAAAGAAAGTGTATAAAATTTTTAAAGTTATTAAAGTTTATAAGATGGTTATAAAAAAAATTATTAATTTTGAAAAAGTTTGTCTTTTATAGTGTAATATATGCTAAGATAGGATATTACAAAAAAAGAAAATTTATATTTTATGACATCTGTCAAATATATAAAAATGAAAAGTTTCTAAAAAGAAGTTGTTTGTTGAAAAAAGTTAATACCCATATTCTGATTTAAAATAGTCATACAGGAAGCTTAAAATGTTTTTATTTTATAAGTATCACCCTACACCAGTAGCGATAATACAGTTTTCAATGGTTTAATCAAAACTATGGGGGCTGTGCATAAGTCGCTTTAGGATCGATTCTTGTCTCCTTAATCTCACAAAAGCTTTCGATTCAGACAAACGCCGTCTAAGCACTCTATAACAAAATACTGTACTTTCCATATAACGTGAGTTACAAATATTACTTCCTCAAAAGGCAGGTATAATAATCAATAAATAAAATCTTAATATATTCATACATATATAAATTAATATATATTTTTATATATTAATAAGATTTTATATTCTTTATATCTATTAGGGTATAACATCATCAAAAAATGTTCCTTATCTCATTGAAAATATATGTTTTTGTAAAGCAAACTATTATGATATATTATATCTAGTATATTATTTATATATATATATTTAATATATTATTATAATTATATTAATATATAGTATGGTAATTAGTTTACTATAGTGCCTATAACTATCCTTGGGAAAATAATTCAGGTTGCAATTATAATGGTTGATGAAAGTGTAATCATTCATAGGCACATGTATAGAACTAATGAGCATTTTTTGCATTAAATGGTAGATCTAAAGATTATATTGAGAGACGTATACTATATAATATATATATAATCTTATAAATATATTATCTATATAAATATATATTATAATATATATTAATATATAATTATAATATCTATATATATATAGATATATATTAATAAGTGGATCATTCTTATAATTACACTTAAATTTTTTTACTGTAACAAAATTAATTCAAATGTTAATTTTTCAAATGATAAGATTAACGATTGTCATAAAAATTTACATTCAAACATCAAAATTTTGATATACACATAGCGGCGATTCCGTCTATTTGATTTTTATCTTCTCTGAAATCTTAAAGTTAATAATATTGAAATTTTATTGTCAAATGCATATATGGCTCCAGTGAAATAAGCTCTAACTGCCGATTTTTTAAATGTTTGATACCTCTCGTCTTAACGAACTAAATATTTATTGGGCTTCACACCCTAAAGCTATATAAAAGTGATTTAAGCTAGATAAACATTTATTTGAGGTTATAAATTTTATGTATGACGAAGTTTGTCCGAATTAGAAATGTAGTAAACGCCGTAATGACATATTTTTTAATTAACTGAATGTAAACCTTATTTATACTATCCTTTTTTGTTATATACGTGCACTTAACCAGTTGCCATAATATTTATACTTTCATTCTCGGCTTTGCTTAAAAACCCTAAGTTTGGTTTCGGACCCACAATCTTTCGCTGTGGTAAAAAGCGAATGCACTGCAGACCGCCCACAAAAGAGCTACTCGCGACGGGGCTCCCCGGCCGTCCCTGTCAAACCAGATGCATTGGTACGTGCGATTGAGTTGACATAATAAAAAAGGGAAGTATGTTCTCTTGAGCGATTTTTTTAACCTCGTTTTACAACAATTGAATACTTCTGAGTGTATCAATCTTGCAGCAAAAATGAAGTAGGTACGTCAGTCTGACGTCAAGTCCTAGTTTGGCGAATATCCATCCCCGATCACACTAAAAAGGAGTGCATGTAGGCGCTATCATGCAGTGGTTTTCAGTTCACAGCCATCATTTTTTATATTTCATAAAAGGTGCGAAAGAGTAATACTTATGCAAAACTATAATTACAGTAGTAGACTAAAAAAAGGTCTTTATTAGTTTAGGAATCTATCTACACTACATATTGATAAAACTTAAATTAATTGACACCGTTGCAGCTGATTTTAAACTAGACCAACAAAAATAATAGTAGCTAAATAGGAATGGATTATCAAGATGTTGAAATTATACGGAAAAAAGTCGCGCTAAAACTCTATGATCAAGCACAACAAAACAGATAAGTAATGAAGACAAACTGGACAAAAACGCCACTTCTCGATATTTTATTGGTAAGGAGGTCAGGACTATGTAGTGAATGGTGAGCTGCTAGAGAAAAAAATTAAGGAGAGGATTCTGACAATATGAGTTCACTAGTCAGTAATCTGACGTACTTTTATATTTATCTTTATTATTTGGAAGATGAAAATAAAGCTAATTCAGAAGTTTATAAAATAAAAAATACGTATATGAATCTACCTTTTTCAGGTAGCTCATGCGTACTAGTCAGGTGATGTATAACGCTATAATTAAAATAATAACAGCCTTGCGTATTGCCTAACAGATTGAGGTGTATGGTTGACGAATAAAAGTATACGAGTTACTGGATTTAAGCTATAAGAATCACTTAAAGGATAGATATATTATTATATTTTTTTACATATAATATAGAGGATGTATGGTTTTCAATTACACAAAAAGAGATAAATTCTATAAATTAAAAAATATAATCTCGATTATAACTTTTAAAGGAAATGTAATAATTTCGTAAATGTAAGATATCCTTTTAATGAACCAATAAGTAACTTAATATTGCAATTTATATCGGTATCTATGGTGATTAACACTTAAAGGGACATGGGGGGTGGGAAGAAATAATTTGGTATGAACAAAAGGAGGAAAGTATATACTTATGTATAGTATGAGGAACAAGTATAATATACTTTTAATCGATTCTAGATTTATTATACTTTCCAGATTACGTAGGTCGCCTGGCTAATATACAGGACGTTTAATTATATAAGCTATAAATACATTCTGGCGATATTATATAGGTGAATCTAGTTTTTATATATATCTAAATATGTTATCTTATATATAGCCTATATCAATATATATATTAATAAGTATATATATCCTTATTAATAGTCATAATTATTAATCATATATATCTATAATACTATAATAATCTGCATCATGTGGAACTATACGGTTCTTTAGATATATTTTGATCATAAATAATTATAAATTAATAAATAATAGTATACCTAGATAATAAATAACTACTATATAAATATTATTATATATCATATGTTTATATACTTTATATACTAGCGAAAATTAATATTATATATTGAATATTATTAAAATATAATATATATATTAAGTATAACTTAAAATTATATATATATATCTATTATTATACTATATAACTAATATATCTATATATAATTATAATATTAATTTATATATTAATAATATTTATTTTATTATATTAAATAAATTATATAAATATCATACTATAATAAATAAAATATTATATTATAGTACATATTATATATTATATATTATTAATATATTATAGATATATTCATTTACATTATATATATATATATTTAAGCTTAATTAAATATTAATATATATTATTATACTATATATTATATACTATATTAATTATATATTGAATATATATATATTATTAAAATAATCAAATAAGAAAAATATTATAATTATATATTCACTATTTAAACAGAATAAAATTATGATTAATGCCATTGAAGGTTAACAACTGTGCCTCGTTTTACAAGTGCTATTGTAAAGAGATAAGAGAGAAGGAGAGAGAGAAGTAGAGAGAGAGAGAGAGATGAAGACGGATTTAGGATAGGGAGAGAAAAGAGGAAAAAGGGAAAGAGAGAGAAGATGAGAGAGAGAGAGGGACACGAAGAATACGAACGTGAAGAAGAAAAAAAAAAATGAGAGGGAGATGAAGGAGGAGGAGGGATGGAGGATAGAGAGCAGGGAGAAGGAGAGGAGGAAGTTAAAAATTCTAAATAACATAAGAATACTGTTAACATACATATTAGTATACATGTATAAAAAGTTACTCTGCATTCAATCATGTAATGTTATCATATATAGAAATCACAGAATAGATAATAAATATATACATAATAATAACTACGTACAATTAAAACTAAATTTTAGGGTAGTATATGTTATAGTATATACCAGAAATATCCTGGCTGGGAGTGCTCTTGTCAATAACAAAGCTCCTCTGGGTTATATATTTGATGCTTTATTTAATAATATATAGCACTTACCGTATCTAATAAAAACTTAGTATACTTCATATTATATTTTATATTCTTATAGTGTTATTTTTTTTCAATAAGCTTTTTATTATAAAAGGAAAGACTTTACTATGCTTAGAGCTGTTATCCCTGCCCGACGCTAATTAGCTATATAATTAATAAAAAATATATATAAAAACAATTTTAAAAATGCGAATACAATATCTGTTTGGAAAAAAATAAAAGACACTGATTGCATCTGAAGCGCTGAAAGAAGTGAGCCGCGATAACGAGCGATGGAATTTACTTTATATATATATATTTATAAGTATTATCTCTTACATAAATATATATGTATTTATTAAATATTATGTAAATATATATAACTATTATTACTGTATTATATATATATATTATATATAGTATTTATTATAATTAATATATTATAAATATATTATTTTATACCGTATTACGTTATTATCTATTTGTTAACATATATACTTTATCTATATGATTATAGTATATGTATTAATACTTAGAGTACAATTATTATACTATCTATATATATGATATCAATTACCTATATATATCTATGCTATATATATATCATATATATATATTATTATTATCTATAAGTATTAAATAATATATATTAATATATATCTATACATTTATAGAGCGCTGGCAGGATTTAAATTAGGGGGGGGCAAAGGTTGTGTGGTATATATATATATTATATATCGCTAAACACTTATACAGTATATTATATATATATATTCTACTATATATAGAATATTACTAGTATTACATGACTATATATATATCGTATCTAATATCATACTATAAATATATATGTATCACATTATACTTTATTTATTTACTTTGTGTGTGTGTGGTGGTGGTGTGTGTGTGTTTGTGTTGGCAGAAGGAATTTTGACATTATAGGGTTATATCCACAGCAAAAAAAGGTTACTTCGGTTAAATAAATAACATAAAATAAGACATAGTCTACAACAACAAGTTTGTACATTAGAACAAAATTTTGTACATGAGGATGTAGTAATAAATAAAATACACCTATGTTGATGAACGTAAAGTAATATTTCATGGGGTGGTGATGCTATGTACTACTCGAGTTCCTGAAAGGTTATACCTAAATATTTAAATCTATAAAACTAGCATCAGGAAGAAAGGGCCTTGTACCCTTCAGCGAAATATTCGCATTACAATTGTTGATTTCCAATTCGTTTATTTTTTCACTTCCTAATTGTTTATGATACTCATTACCTACATAGTCCATTAATCCTGTCTTTGTTCATTGTTTTTGTTCTTAGCCAAGTCTTTACTCTCCGCAGAGTGCTGAAAGATCCTTATCAATAGGTATTGATTTGAACAAGGTTTAAGCACCACGTTTGCAATTAATAGACAGGAAGGTTTTTTTTGATCTTGAGGAACAAAAAGGGGTCGGCTTCTTCAATAACTTCAGTAAGTTCTAAGTCTTTCAACTGTTGCTTATCCTCCATTTTTTTATCCAGCACAAGGTATGAGCATAAGCTCAGTCTTTCGGTAGAATTCTTATAGACATCAATCATCATTCATAGAACATCTGTTGAAAATCAACATTTTACTTTCTCACTGGCCAACCTTGCTTAGGGTAGCACTAACATTATAGAAACGATCGCAAAAATGAAAAGACTAAACCATGCTGGCACCGTTGTTTTCTAAAAAGTCTATGGTTCTCTAAAAAAGAGGCAGCTGAAATGTGAGATCAGAGATAACGGCAAAGTAAGAATGCTTTTCAAATATTCGGCTCAAAGTGTTCCAGCAAGGGCGATGATTTGCTTTTAATGTTGTTGAGATTACGTACTTCTTTCAGAGGTGGCGGGTGCACAGGGCTTCTACTACTTTACAAGACTCAGTTCAGTAGTAACATCTGGCGGGATAAGGAGGCAGCATCAAGCCAATTTTTTGATGTCAGTCAGTTTTACATTGGTCCTCTTTGACAACTACTTTCAAAATCTCTTTGATACTGATCAGTTCAGTACTGCTTAAGTAAGGTAAAGTAATTCTTTGTTTGAATAAGCGTTAAAACACTGGTTTTTCAAAAGCAGAATATTTGGTTATTTTAAGGAAGATGCGTATAATTAATGAAATTGGGGGTCTGTTTGTTTGCGAACAAAGCAATAATAAAATAGAAAGAGCTGTTTTTTCTTGTTTTGAATTGCTGCTTCATCAATGTTTATGATCAAATGATTTGGTATGAGAAAATAGCAATGCTCTTTCTTGATATTCTACATCGTGAGGTCCAGGACGGAGTGTTCAGCAAAGTATTAGCAAGTTTAGGAATCGTAATTATTTTTCATTTCTTTTTAGTTGGATGTCTCGTGGAAAAAATTTGTGTCTTTTTTCTATTGTGGGCAATAGTACTTTCAAGATCTCTTCTGGCACTACTGATGTTCTAAAGGTCATTATAATGACCAACAATTCAGAGCGATGGTTAAACCAGTCCAACAATAGTAGATGCATTTTTACTTCTATATTTTTTTCCCGCAGTTTCTTTTTTGAAAATGCTTCATGTTCTACTCCCCTGCAATGCCGTGCAGTTGAAGACGTATTCGCTTGACTAACAGCATAGATTCAGCTTACAAGACCTCTTTCTAAAAACACAAATCAATCCTCTTTTGGCAACTGGTTCATACGAACTTCAAAATAGTAAGGAATTGATGCAAAAACCCCAGAATATATTCTTACTCGGAACAAGTCATTTTTTCAAAAGCATCGAAAAAATCCTTCCATTAAAATGCCTGAATCAGATACTCTTTGTTCGGTCTGCCTGTCTTAAGATTCCGCAGTTCGTCAGCTCAGTATGCCGGCCCAAATAATGGAGTGCCGATTCAAACAAAATTTTTGCCAACCTCGCGACGATCATGGTTTTTTTTTTATATGGAAATTTCCACACAAATTGATATAAGTTCAGTTCTGAATCATTCGGAGCACGTCAGACGGCATTTTTTTTGCCTTAGAAGTATGTTCTTCTTATGTTCCTTTTTCCAATTTCCGCAATTCGCCCTCACCACATTGTCACTCCTTCGCGAGCTTAATTCAGGTCTCAAAAAATTCCCTCATGCAGCGGTTTATACCTCTTAAAGGTCAGTCATGGGTTCTGCAGAAAATTATGGTCCTCAAAAATTGATATACGTATATTTTGTTTTATTTGTTCGCTGCCATTTATATTTTGTGATGTAGTCTTGTCCTGAGCTAGCGGTTGAATATCAACGGCGTGACGCTTTTCCCGTAATTGATTTATAAGTAAACAGCTTTGGTCAGCCGCCAAATTGCGAATCGACATACTGAGGAGGTCTAGCGGCAGAATTCATGTACAGACGAGAGGGCCAGCTGTCATATAGACAGCATGCAAAAACTAGTCTGGACTTTGAAGCGCCAGATAATCTGAAAAACGGAAAACAGCATTTAAAAGAAGTTTAGAAAAAACTGATATATAAGATAATTTTTAAATATATTTTTATATAAAATTAGCATAATTACTCTACTCAATTCAATAATATGAAGGTGCTGTATTTTTTCTTCAAGTTTTTTTATCTTACTGAATGAAACCCTTTAAAAAACGTTGTTTTTATAATTAATTAGTCATAAAATCATTTTTTTTTCGCCAAGATTTATGGGGGGCAGAATGCCCCCTCGTCTGAGCCCCCCTCTGCCTACGAGCCATATATATACTATAGATACATACTAGCTGCATATATATATATTCTATACGTATATTAATTATATATAATATAGTCGATGAAGATTACTATATATACAAGAAACGTATATTGATCTATACTAGCGTAGTATATAGTCTTATCTACTATCATATACCCGCTCTGGATCATCATTAAATAAAACATAAGGAAAAGTTAGCCTTCTCCAAATACGACGCAATCTCTAATCACATAAGTCCTAATGCACTGTCAGGCGCCTTTCCTACACCTCGTATTCTAGACCGGACAGTATACTAAATATGGCCTCCGTATTATTGAATATTATTTTATTTTTATCAAATTATTCATTAATAAATATTATTAATTTATTAATATTGAAATTCATTAGTTATTTTATTTGAGCTAAATGTTTAAATATTAAATTCTTAATTCTAATATTATATTATTAATCTTCCATTCATTATTATTAATTATTATATCTTATATTATTCTGAAATTTATTATTAATTAGATTCATTTATTATTATTTCATATGGCCATTTATCTATTTATATTATTATTATTATTATTATTATTATTGATTATGTATTATTGATATTATTTATTCATTTATTATTATATATTCATCATTATTATTTTATTCATTATTTTATTGCATTTTATCCGAAGAATAATGTATTTTATTGCATTGATTAATTATTATTATTCAATTATTATTTCAGTTATTCAATCTTATTATTGATTAATTTATTATTGATTATTATTTATTATTTTATTATTATTAATTGTTATTCATTAATTCATTGATTTTTATTATTATTATTATTATTCATTGTTGTTGTTTGTTGTTGTTTTGTTTGTTTGTGTGTTGCTTGTTAGTTGTTTTCGTTTGTTGTTCAGTTGTGGTTGTTGTTCGTTGTTTGTTGTTGTTGTTATATTATTATT